>JAEQBH010004677.1:0-218389 GCA_016808115.1 Tetrastigma voinierianum
CTGCGTATTTATAGGGTTTTTCAATTGGGCCCTAATTCCAATGCAATCTTTGTGGATTCCAAAGTTAGTTGGCCCATGTTACCGTTCAAGTCGCGACCTCAATTCCTTGTCGCGACATCATCCATGTCGCGACCTCGATCTCACGTCGCGACCTCAACTTGTCTCACCTTTGACCTTGAGCGATCGTTAGTGATGTCGCGACCTCATTCTCTTGTCACGACATCAGCTGACTTCTTCTGCAGGCTTCACATGTTTCTCATGATGTCGCGGCGTCATTCTCTTTATGCGTGACGCCAGCTAAATGAAATGCATCTTTCAACTGATATCGCCGATGTCGCGATCTCGGTCTCTTTAGCCGGCGACATCAACTTAGAGTGCAGTCTTCATGATGGCTTTTGGGGTAGCCGTGACCCGGCCTCTTGTTGTGACATCGACTAAATAAAATTCAGCTCAGCGGAATCTTCGTGTCGCGACCTCGGTCCGCGCCGTGGCGGCCGGTTCATTTCTTTTTCGGCTTTCATCCCGAAGGTTCACGATATCGCGACGCCGATCTCTTGTCGCGACATGTCGACTTGGATTCTCTGGAGCCTTATTTGGTTGTTCTTGGTAGCCGGCGACAACAACCTCTTGTCTCGACATCTAGTCAGCCCGCTGCCCGATTTCTAAGCGGTCTCACGATGCCGACCTGCCGATCTCGGCGTCGCGACCTCGGCTCATGTCTTCGCGACACATTCAACTTGTCTTGGTCGCCGACCTCGGCTTCTTGTCGTGACATCGACTAAATAATCTGCGGGTTTTCAAGCGGTTTCGTGATGTCGTGACATCAATATGTTGTCGTGACTCATCGGCCCGGGGATCTTGCATGCTTGATCTTATCGCCACTTGTATCTTTTCCTTTGATTGCTCTTCTTTGTGGCGACGCCGATCCCGCAGCCAGCGACATCACTTCATGCCTCGCGGCGAAGGCTAATGGTTCTTTGATGTCCGCGACTTGATCTCGCGTCGCGACCACCGGCTCATTTCTTTACAGCTTTCTCGCCCGAAGCCGGTCTCGGGTCGCGACCTCAATATCTTATTAACCATGTCGAACTGCGTGATTTCCTTGATTTCTGATGTCGCGACCTCATGGTGGACTATTTAAACCCAAAGCGCAATATAAGTTGCTTGATTGCTTTCATTTACATACTGCTATTTTACACATTTTTACTCCGTAGGTTCTTTGCGTTTTTACACTTGCATTTTCTTCCTTCTTTATACTTCACATAAATAACAAATTTGGTGAGTTTCTTCATATCTCTGCATCTTAATTATTTCTTTTTACATTAAAATCAAACCAGAAAAATAGACTAAAAATAGATGACTTTTAAGCTCATCAACTGTATCTTGATCAAATGACGTAGATGCTGAATCTACGACAAATCCCCCGACTCAGCAGTGCGTATCTCATCAAAAGCGGTCGGTCATAAAAGCGAATCATCATCCCCACGTCATTGTCTCAATCTGGCTCAGAAGTCAAATGTGCCCCTCCTGTAGATGAAATAGTGATCACTTGACCATCATGAATGAACTTCACCTTCAAATGAAGGGAAGATGGGATAGCGCCAGCACTATGGATCCATGGGCGGCCTAAAAGTAGGTTAAAGGATACAGGGATCATGGAAATCACAGCTTATGCTTTGAAAAACAACTAGCCCAATCATCAGCTCGAGAGTCAAGGTGCCCATCACCTCTCTGCAGTGCGTCATAAGCTCTCCACGATGTGTAAATGGCTCAAAATCAGGTAGGCTGTCTGAAACAATTGCGGTGGCAAGTGGACCAGACATTTAGAGCGAATCCATTGTCTAAGAGGGCGGATGGAACACGACGACCCTAAATTGGCCCGATATATGTAAGATTGAGTGTGGTGAACCCTCAGGAGGTAAGTCATCCTCAGAGAAAACAATGCAACTGGCTCGACCAGCTGTGAGCATATGTATCAAACCCTCTGGAGATGTGGTTGTGTCAACTCGAATCCGGCTCAGAGCCCTAATCAAAGTCTCTCTATGGGTGGTAGAGGAAGCTAACAAACTCCAAATAGAGATACGAGCATGTGTACTCTGTAGCTGCTTGATGATCTCATCATCCTCTCTCACTGTCTCATCTCTAGTAGTATCAGGATCTATGGGGCGAGATGGGCGGAAATTTCTTGTCGACCACTCTACCTCCTAATAGCATGGATCTCTGGTGTATCAGTTGTCCCTCGGTGTGGAGTCGAGGAAATAAAGGGTATGAACAAGCATAACAAGGCAAAGTCACTAGCCTCGGTGTGGGGATCCAAACTGGGGTAATGCCCGGCGCCGAAATGGCATGTGAGTGAATCTGCTGGCTCGAAAACACCTCATGAACCCCATCATCGCCATAACCATCATCAAATGCTATGGGCTCCGACCTCTGATCATCCCATGACAACATATGGATGAGATCACGGACTCGGCAAAATCAATGGAATGAATACCTCCGTGGAGGAGGAGCAGCATCTTGTGAGTAAGTCGGAAGGGGTTAAGCCGTGCTAAGTGTCCCATTTGCCGCAAATACCACGGTCGATCAAGTTACGAGCAGGCGTGTCTTAAGCGGTCTTGTTGATCGTAGTATGTCGGGGCCACGATGATAAGCACAATGTAGGTCCATCCAGAAAATGAGGGTGAACAACACAATGGTAATGGCCTCGGTGCTAATGGGTTAGCCGATCCGGCGGTCATCGATACGTAAGACCTCACCCGAGCATGCTGGCAGTGGCGTAAAGTGTGGTGTCTAGAACAGCGTGGCAGGAGGCCCGTGGGCGCTCGGGGTCTGGATGGGCAGTAAAGTGCTCTCTCCACGGCACGTGCGGCGTGGCGAGTGTGGTGGAGTATGTGGGCTGGTAATCTGCGGAGTTGGTGTGGTATGGAAGGTCATCTTGAGAGGCCCGAACTGCGGGCGCAGGAAGTCACGTGCGGCCAGTATAGATCACGTCTTGGGCACAGGTGCCCGTGTCACAAAGGCCCGATGGCTCCACCTCCTGGTCTACATGATCCATATGGCTTCTTCCGCACTATCGAGGAAGAATCCAACCATAAACCGCGCGCCATACCATCCTCGATACCATACAATGCCTCGTAGCTCGTCCGCGCGGTACTCCGTAAGATATACAGCATAGCGGGGTGTTTGTAAACTCCTCATGATCATGTTAATGCGCTCTCTCTCGATGGATGATCGATCAATAAGGTAACCTTCTCCCTCCGGCGGGATATGAAGATCTTGTCTCATGAGCTCCTGCCTCATAGCCTCGAAGCTCTCTCCCC
This sequence comes from Tetrastigma voinierianum, assembly GCA_016808115.1. Taxonomy (NCBI): domain Eukaryota; kingdom Viridiplantae; phylum Streptophyta; class Magnoliopsida; order Vitales; family Vitaceae; genus Tetrastigma; species Tetrastigma voinierianum. The sequence goes on from JAEQBH010004677.1 coordinate 3,321, forward strand.
AGTGACATATGTGATCTTGAAGGCTGTCGGATAAACTCGCCCAGGGAAAGATCCTCCCAGTCGCTGCGAGAAGCATCCAGGTGGAGAAAACGACTTGTGTACTGCGCTTTCGGTGATAAAGGGACGACATGATCAAGCCCAGGCCTCATCTAAACCCATGCCCCTCATCAGCCCGACTATGTATCCTCGAATGAGTGCGTGGACATCCTCTTGCACATTATCACAGCTCCATGTCGGGCGCGTCAGGGATTTAAGGGCGGTGAGTGGGGTCCGCGGTCTTGTGGGAATCCATCCCACATCCATGCCCTCGCAGCTCTCAGTTGTCTAACATACGCTCTACTCTGCGTATGTCATCGGAAGCAGATGGTACGAGGCTGGAATAGTTGCATGTGGGTTGTGGATCACCTCTGCCAGACCTGCGGAGACTGACAAACGAGGAGTGCGAGGATGACGAGTGGTGCCATCCCGAGCCATCGGTAGAGGTGGAGAATTGGAGGTAATTGCCCATGCCAACGAGTATCCTCCTGTGCGAAAGTTGTAAAGTGCAACGTACATCAATCCTCGACTAAGGCCATGTCTTGTATGCTGGGCTGGCGAAGCGGCCAGTGGCGGCTGCTCGATAACCATTGCATGTTGATCCATGTCTGTTTGATCGATGCACATATTAATCACCTCGACCCAACCCACGAAGATGATTTGATCTGTGTCGATGAATCCACGAAATTATCGCCGTAACAAGCTAAAGTGAGTCATGTGAACGAACCTTGTATAATGAAGCCGAAATAAGCAATCCATCACTATACAAAATTGCCACACTGAAGCTCGATACTCGATCCCGATCTACATATCTGCTAGAGAGGAAACCAAAATAGAGGAATGGGATCCATATCATGTTAAAACCATTTAAAGGCTTACAATGCACCCACATGTAGGATAGGAGTCTTAATCAGTAGGATCTAAACTCAACCTAGAAGGTCAATGGTGGCTTTAAAGAGCGAGTCACGTAGTCTTTTAAAGGGTCCCTAGCCGAGGGCGGTGTGCCTCCAGGTGGTACCTGACCTCACGTCTTCAAAGGCGGGCGCTTCCAGCAGGTGGTCATCAACTCCGCTTTTATGCACTTCCTCGACATCAGGCGGCCTATAGTGAAGGCTCTCTGCTCTCGACACTCGGGGAATAAATAAGTGTACAGTGTATGTGTGGGTGCATCAGAAAAACCTAAAATGATATCTAAACCGAGAAAAACACAGGTCCACCAAAGTATCACAAATCTAGCTCGGTATACAAGTCTTGAAGGTCAGGACTCTGACATCGATATCGGCCACCTCGAAATGCTCTAAACATGGATATAGCCCATCCAACTGAACCTTACTCTGATCCTTGCTTCGATCGAAAAGCAAGCGAGGGCAATGAATCTCAGCGGCAAACGAAAACCAATATGAACCTTTAAGTCGGCCAGGACTAGAAGGTTTGGAGATAGAGGATACATGTGCACCTTTATAGACATGTGACAGCAATCGTACAAGAGAAGGAGTATTAAATGCAATGAGACCAGGTCATACTGGCAGTATATCATGTATCTACGCATAATCTAAGTAAAAGTATAAGATGAACATGATGTGTATATAACAAACGATGAGAAACAGTGACATAACAAGATGAGCAGGAAGAATCGGCCAGATGAAATCCAATGAAATGAAGTACTAATGATGACAAATTGAACATATGAAATCTGATCAATGAGTCAAAAATTCTCGATGTCTTAGCACACAAAAGCACAAAAGAAGTATCTACCAATCAACCAATCAGCTCTGCATTTTCCTAATTTGTATTCAAGATTAACCGCTACTATTACGACGGAGTCGCCATTTTGTGGACCCCACGTTTTTGCTATTATCGTTCCCTTAAAAAAGAGCGGGAACTGGTTTTGTTTAAAAAAAAAAAACCATTTTTTAACGATTTAGATCGCGAAACTATTTTGTTTTTTATTTTAAAGGCAAATAAAGAAAAACCAGAAGTAATGACTCGTGATAAGAAAATGCGAGGTTTAGGAAAATCGTCCCCAGGTCAGAAGTCAGTGCTATCGGGAAGGTATGATGGGCGTAGCACCTACAACCCACTAAAGTCGGGTCTCTCTTAAACAAGTAAAAAATATGAGCGCTTATTGTGTGTGAATCTAGAAGATGTAATATGATATAAAAACATCTGAAGACATATATAAATAAATAATCAGCAAAATCATATGAAAAATGTGTCGCAGACTGACATGTTATAAAAGCGGTATCGATTGGGGAAAGCGATGTTAGTGTAATATGAAAATCTATTGTCGCGTTCGATTAGAAATTGGTTATAAATCGTATGTCAATTATTTATTAAAATGGAATGTCGGGGCTAAAGCGTTATATATTCTGTGAATTAGCTATAGAGATTGATTTTATTGGAATTGTAGAGATGTGTGTAATTTTGAGATTTTTAGAAAACCGGGTTTGAGGTGAAGTTGAAAATTGGAGGGTTTGAAATTGAATTTGAAATTTGAGATTTTTAGGACTTGAATTTAGGAAATTATGAATTTTGAGAATTTAAAGTAGAACCATTGAATCTTGAAATTGAAGTTTGGAAATTGAAGTCGATCGCTTGAATTTTGAAATTATGAATTTTGTAAATTTGGTAGTGAAGCGTGGAACTTGAATTTTGAAATTATGACACTTGATTTTAGAGTATGAATTTGCGATTTTGAGTGAATACATTGAAAAATTTGAAATTTGAAATTTGAGATTTGGAGACTCAAACTTTAAAATTGAAAATTTGAATTTTAGAAAATGAGAAATTTGAAATTTGGATACTTAAAAAAATTAAATGAATTAATTTTTTTGGGATTTTATTAAATTAAGGGTGGGTGATAGTCCATATGTTAAGGAAAGCAATGAAGAAACAAAAAAAGCTGACAATATGGAATTCTAAATAAACAAAAGCAAGCAATGTAATTCTGAGAAAATAAAATAATAAGTATAAATTAAATAGTAATATATATCTGACGATTAAAAATAAATAAATAAATAAAATTAAGCATATAAAGAGAATAAAATAAAGTCGATAAAACATACGCTTTAGCTGGCGGGTAGTTAAGTTAATAGCACTCTCGAAGCTAAAGTACCTCAAAGTTTGGATTGTCTACGAGAATTGCCCCACACAGAGGCGAGATTTCTCGAGGCACTCGAACTTTTAAAACACGGGGCCAGGCAGGACCTCCCTTCGATGTGGGGAGAGAGGCTATCAAACTTCGCAAGAAAATAAATTTAAGGAGGCAATATGGCACAAGTATATAGACCCGATACCTTAATTTGTGTCCAGAAAAATATTTAATGAGGTAGTGGGATTCTCAGGCAGCTTTTTAATTGGAGACAGCCATGGTTTCACTTTCACTCTCCTTGTGATTTTTCAATGTGGGATTACCTCCCACAAAGAAAAAAAAATCCTAAACTTCTCAAGAATTTGGGGTCTATTAATATAGTGATAAAAGGTACAAGATAATTCTGAGATATCCCAAAGAAATCAAATCGGCATTTAGAGATAATGATGCGTCTTAAGTCAATATAAGTAAAATAAATAAATAAAATAGTTATCAAAGTAATCATTTGTTGAAGGCGAGGATCAATCATCGTTTCCTTTTATAATTTAGAAGTTCATCAAAGAAAAAAGTTATTAAGAACACTATTTGAAAACACAGATAGCACAGTTTTGGTGTTTTCTAAAAAATTGTTATTGTTATTTGAATTTACTATTTTATATATTCTATGTGTTTAAAGAAAAGGAATTGGAGTGTGTTTCAAATCAATGGTGTCATAATAAGGAAAAAAAAACTTGGATTAAGCAATAAACAAACTTTTAAGCGAAAAATCACCACTTATAATGTGACGCATGTTAAATACTTTTTTATCTCTTATCTCTCTTTGATCGCCTCTGTCTCCTTAATGCAATGATGGGTGATTCAAGAGAGATAAGAGCGAAGAGATTAGCATATGGGGCTTGAATGAGGGGCATTTTTGGCTTAATATTCCCATTGCGTGTTTATCTTTATTTTTGTGTTTTAATAATTTTTTATAAATCTGGCTTGAGTTTTTATTTTCTTATTAGAGTCTTGTCATTATATTTAAACATAATTCCCAACTTAAAAAAACCAAGAAGGGGAATCAAGCATATTTTATGTGTTTTTCTTATTATATAAATGAAAAAAAAACAATTTTAAAATTTTGTAAACATCCTGACCCTTTGGTTCTTATTTCAAAAAACATTTTTAAGAAATAAAAACAAAAAACAGGATGTTGTATATAATTTTTAAAACAATTTTTTCTTCTCACAACAAGGAGAATACAAATACCAAGCTTGTTCCCCCTTTTTTTTTTTTTTGGTCACGAAAAACACAAAAAAAACATATAAAATTCTAAATGTAGAGAACAAGAAAGCTTTTTAGATAACACTAAAATGATGTTATTTGTGTTTTTGAAAATCGTTATCCACTACAATTTTCAAAAATATAGGCAAAGCTTGATTCACAAGGCGTGTTTTGGTAAAATAAGCTTAATTAAATCTTTATTTTATAAGAGTTTATTATATGAGAACTTATGTCATAAATTTTTTTATTGATAAATTTGTTTGTGTTTGAATGCGTATTTTAAAGCATATTTTTTAAGGTGTTTAGTTAAATTATTATGTAAGCAGCTTTATAACATTATAATTCTTGGAAATATATTATTAGCATAACATAAAATTGAAGTATTTGAATAAATAAACACTTTACATAATTTAAAAAAAAAAAAACTAAAAATAAAAACTATAAATTTATATTATATTATATATATATATATATATATATATATATATATATATATATATATATATATTATGAAACCATTATCAAAGCCAAAAAATAAAGTAAGATTACTATATAATCCAAACCATTTATCTTTCAAAATGTAATATATAAGTATAAAAATAACTAATGATAATTATTCCTCTTCACTTTTGTTTATATGCATTAAAGATATTATAAAAACTAAAATATTATGGGTTTTTTCTTGTTAAAATATTTGGGACTATTTTTAATATATTGGAACATGACGTCTGTGTTGGTTATTTAAAGCATAACAAGGAGAAAAAAGCGCCTTGGGACACTTGAGGCATAAAATATGAGACAGAGGTTTTTAAATGTGATATGTACCATCACCAGTATAAATAAAAGTCTATATCCATTAAATATTGAGCAGTTTTTATCCCAATAATAAAATACAATAAAATAAAGCACACGAAACATAAAAATCAAGCATCCCATTGTCTTATCATCATAAGCGTTTATAACCCAGCGAAAATATGGCATCATTAGTCTTTTTATATCATGCAATATTAAAGTTATAAAACAAACAAAACGCTTATGAATGCATAATTAAATTCTAAATTAAAAAAAAAAATGATCATTAATATTAGTATTCCATCATGTTATAATTTTTCTATTTGCAATTATATGTCGAATTTTTTTACAATTTTATATTTTCATTATTTTCAAAATTTTATTTCTAATTTTACATATTTTTCAAAATTTACTTATTTTACCTTTTTTCTTCAAATTTGTTATATATATTTAATTATTTTTTCCTATTTTTTACATATTTTTTTCAAAAATTTACCTGTTTTTGACCTTTTTCTTCTTCAGAAGTTGTTTTATATATTTCATTATTTCTTCTATTTTTCATAACTTTTTTTAAAAAATTTACCTATTTTAACATAATTTGTTTTAGAATTTATTTTCTATTTTTTCAAAATTTTTTCTTATTTTTTTACATATTTTATCATAAAGACAATTTTATCATTAAGATGATTGATTTTTAGGCTTTTATATAAGATTTTTAAGTTTTTGATAAGATTTTTATGTAAGCACTATTGAAATAAGAAGTTAAAATAAAAGACTTAAAGAGGATCGTAAGTAATTTTTTATAAAGTTTTTTAAATCGCATAATTTTTATTAAAAATCTTGCTCACGATAAAGATAAATTATAAAATTTATCTGGCAGCGACTTTACTCATCCATCTGGAAATACAAGGCCTGGACTCGCGGGGTTGGACGGACCAGACGGTTGATGAATTGGGCCGTACCCGGACATGTCACAGCTGATACAAACCCCGGCAGGCCTTAATCACTTCGCACGAAAACAAAATGTTCAGGAGATTTGCCGCGCTCACGCTCTACAGGGAGTTTAAAGCTTCCCTCCCTCAAATCCAGTACTCTATTTCTCTCTCTAACATTCCCCCCAGCCCTCATCCGTGAAAGAACACTTCAATCGTGCACATCCCAAGGTTTCTGTTTCTTTCTCTAGGTTTTTTTTACCTGCGTTTCTTCAACCTTACATTGCCATACGATATTGGGATTCTTCTCTATTTCTCTCTCTCTTCAAAAATTTCAATTTGCTTTCATTTTATTATTTGATTTTATATAATTTGATGTGAAATTTCATTACTTTCGCGATTTCAATCTCTCTGGCAGCTACTGTCTCAAGCAATCATTTGTAGGGTTTTTAGTGTTTTGATTTGTGACGCCATGTTTTAACTTTTGACGGTTTGATAACTTTTAGGGCTCTATTGTTCTTCGTTTTTCCAGCATTGCCATTGGAAATCTAGGTTGTTCATGAAGTGTTAGTGAAATAAAGTGCACGTGTTTTGGGGATTAGAGTTGTTTTTCGCGTGCTCTGTCTGGTTTCCGAGGAAAAGGACGGAGAATAACATGATTTTCAACCTAATAAATGAGAAATAAGATTTTGTGCTAGGAGTATTTTTGGTGATTCGCTGTCTTCACCTGTGGGAATGTGAAAATATGGTATTTTCAATTTTATAAATGGAAGAAAATGTGTACATATTTTGAGATTAGGGTAATTTACTTGTGCTCTGTTTGGTTGTAGCAAGCCCTGATTTTCATCATGATAATATATATATATATATATATATATATATATATATATATATATATATATATATGTATATATATATATGCTGCTGCTCTTATATATATATATATATATATATTTGTGTGTGTGTATATCATATATGCACTTTTTGGTTGCTGACAAGAAAGTTGGAAATACTATAAAATATTTAGTTCTTGAAGTATCATAAACCGTTCATCAAAAACTATTTCAAAATGCCTGTTTATTAGGAACCTTTTTTCTCTTATGTTATTCAGTTCTCCTAGGAGAGCATAAGTTTTTTTTTTGGAAAGAAGGAGAGCATAAGTTTAAATCAGTTATGATTATAGCAAATTGGTTAGTTGTAGGGGACTTCTGTTATTCAGTGAAATGATATCTATCTTCCAATTCCTTTATGACTACATTTGTTTTGTCTCATGCCTTGAAGGAGTTAAAATTGGCTTCATACGATTCTTGCATTCTTCAAAGTTCATTCTTGGAATTGGATTGATTTTTGTTGGAAAATAATTGTTTTTTGATAAGTAAACAATTTTGCCATCATTGGGACTTGAACACCGGTTCCCTCCTCTCTGAGCCCACCTTATTTGTTAACCAGCGAGCTAGGTCTCATTGGCTTTTCTTGGAAAAGAAATCAGATTACAAGAGGTCAAAATCAGATGCTAGATTACATGAAATTCATGAAACACGAGGTTTGGTTTTCCTATGATTGTGATCAAGTGTTCAATTTATGATGGGTGGAGTCAATGTCTTTGGAGTTGTTTCAAGATTCTATATGAATCAACATTGTGCTTTGTGTAGAAAGTGAGATATAGAATTCTGATTGCTCCTAGTTGACCATGCTTTCCTGAATCCTCAAGTGTTTAATCATCTACCTGGTAGAAGTGTTTGTCTCTATTATTAAGTTCAAGATTTGTGATGATTAATTGATGCTGACATGGTGTTACCTTGAATTATACTTTTGTTGGACTGTTGTTACTTCTCAAAGCTCAATCTGTTCTGAATCCTGTCATAGTTCCGTTCCTCTCTTTTGTTTTTTCATTTGACCTTTGCTGTTTGTCAAGTGTGTTTTGCTCCGTATTTATGAACGGCATTGAGCAAGCTTGTTTCGATCTTTGCATTTTCATACTTCTCTTCAAGATTGTTATTTAAGTTTGTTTGTTCCACCAATGAGATTCTATTAACACGGCCATTGGTCTAATGTTAATCATGAGAGAAGTTTGAAAAGTGAATTATCATGTTTAGATCAAGGGCTTGAATTGTGTGGGTGCCAAATAAATGCCTGAAGAATGATGTAATTGAATAGATCTCAATAATATCAATGTTGGCACAGGGATACAGAGACATTGGTCTTTGTATGTTTTGCTCTTTACGCAGAATGTGAGCAAAAAAGTGAGATTAGATGGAGTGGAACATTGTCAGGTCTGGTTTGACTTATTAATGCTTAAACTCAGCTCCTGAATTAATGAAGGTGAGAGATGAAGCTTCGAAGATAAAGTGTATCTGCACTCTTACACAATTCCGGATCATATGGAGTGTTTTCTTCGGGCACTACATAACTGTTAGAAACATTTTTATTTGATAGGTCCACAATAGACGTGTTTGGGCATATAACATAAGGAGTCTTACAAAAGGGTGGGTACATCTTTAACAGTGATGCCTGTAGAAACTTTGAAGGAAATAAAAATCAATGAAATCAATGTCTGTTTCCCATAAAAGTTGTAAATTTTTTTACATCATGAATCTGTCGTAGTTTTATGTGTTCTGTTGAACAGGACAGCATTGTTTAGCTTGTAAAGAGACTAGATGGCGTCTACCATCTATAAACTGTCAGAAGCATTCTGTTGGTAAGTGATAGAATCCCCCCAGGTTTGCATAGGAGTTTCATGATGGAACCATGAGGTGCAATATCCATTCTGCATTTTAGTTTGGCATTTATTGCATTCATTGACTGTTCTAGATGATCATATGACTGAAGATGGTATTTGGATTCAAAGATCCTCAGAAATGAATTAAAATAAAAATATTAAGTGGTAATGAACTAAAACATGGATAGTGAATGGACTAAAGTTTACTTGTTGAATTGCTGACATGGAGCAGCAGACATGTTTAGCTTTTGCCATTTATAGAAAAGATTTTCCTTCATTTCCTTTTAGCTTTGCATTTATGTAGGGCAGGGGGTTAACCAAATATATTTAACTAATGACAAAGGAAAATCATCGAGGTAAGTTGTTAACTATCTGATTTTGATTTGTTATTTATTTATTTCTCCATATCTTGACTGGTTAATTATTTGTGGTGGCCCTTATGCGGCAGTAGCAATTTGGGTGAAGCTTTTAAGTCTGATGAAAAATGCCCTAAAGTTAATTGGTCACAACATGCCAATGCACACGACAATTTCTTAATCCCAAATAAGTTCTTGAGTTCAAATTTTCTTTTCTCCTTAGAGACACAAAGACCTTCTACCAACAGAGAAATGGGTGTGAGGTATGTAACTCTTATGTCTTACTTATAATAACATCCTTCCTTTGGACATTGAAGTGGCTTTATGTTTGCTTCCCCTTGTGTCTCTCTTTTAGTACAATTGTTTTTACTTATAAAACAAAGTATAGCTTTATGTTTGTCCCGAAATGTACTTTTCATCTTATTTGTTTAAGGAAGCTGGTGTAATTAGAATGTGAATACCATAAAGAATCCCCATCTAACATTTCTTTCCATCTATGTTTTTGATGAGCGACTCTTTCCAGTGTGCGGAGTCACATATTTATTCTTATATTAGGGAGAGAATATAATGTTTTCTTCTCGACTTGGATACATTTCCAACGATCTTTGCTAGTATTATGTGCTTATCCTTGTCACCAACGTTAGTCCCAGTCTGATGCTCTTACTTGGATTTTTGATTGATTTCTAAAGTAATGGCCGTGACGATAGTTTTTATTTGATGAATTGCACATTTGCCCTTAAGTTTTGGCTTAAGTGGTGAAGGGTTGAGTGAAGATGTGGTAGGTTAAAAGATTTACCTCCTACATTTTGGTCTTTCGATGAAGAAAAATTATCAATCTTGGTTATTTGTAATAGTAATGATTGGTATGAAGGAGATGGTTGAAGAGTTGTGAATCAACCGATCATCTTTTTCTTAATTGTCGCATTGCATTAGTATTTTTGCATAGATTAGTGCATGCAGTAATCTTAAGTAAACTCTCCAAAGGATGGCGAAGAAGTTAAGGAATATCTTGATGGATTTGGAAAAATTAATATAAGTTTAAAGGCAATGGTTCGGTATAAGTTTAGTAATACGAAGTTTTGAAAATTGACGAGGATTTAGCCAATGGTTCAATATTGATGAATTTAGAGGGTAAAAGACTGTAAGTCATCTTAGATACAATATTTTTCAAAACCGGAGACTAAAGAACTTGTATCAACAGTGAAATGGGTGTTAGGCCACACAGCCTGCTTATGTCTTGCTATAATAACATCTCTTCCTTTTGGCATGGAGTATAGCTTTATGTTTGTCCAAAGAATGTGCCATTTTCATCCTAATTTGTGCCAGGAAAGAACTAGGCTCAAAAGTAACCAGAATTAGAATGTAAGAATCTTGTAAAAGAATCCCTGTAATCTGATAATTGTATTAGTGATCACATATTTATTCTTACTCTGAAGTGTAATATTCTTTATCTCAACTTGATCCCATTTCAATGGTCTTTGCTAGTATTATGTGTATCTTTGTCACCAACATTAGTCGAGTTTGATGCTCTTGGAGATTTTAGATTGATTTCTAGAAATGGCTAGAGCAATGATTTTTTAATTTGATGAATTTTTCTATTTGCCCTTAAGACTTGGCTTGATGATGAATTTGAGACATATCCCTTGTTCAAATTCATAATGAATCCTGTTTTAAAAAGCTTCACAGGCTCAAGACCTGACCACTCCCTATTATATCGCCTCGCATTAAAACCATGTGCCCCTTACAGGCGCCTTGCTATAGACTATAATGATTTTGAACACTTTTGATGCTTGAAATTTAATTATATATTGAAATTTTATAATTTCCTACTTTTCATTGAAATTTTCTTTAAACATTAGAATCTTTAATTTTTTTATTAATATAATCATACTTTGAATTATATTTTATAAATTGATGTATGAGATTTGTTTAAACTACGAAAAACCGCTTTGAATGTGCTTAGCCTCAAAGGCCTCTAGAGAGGCTTATCAGCCTTGGTGTAGTCTTTTAAAACTATGCATAAAAAGCAAATCTTCATTCATCTATGAAATCCACATAATCATCATTATCATTGTTTCATCATCACATTTGCCAGCATACGTCCTTCTGTCTCCCCGAATCATCACGTATATTCATCTTCATCTATTGATAAGAGAAGACATAATTCTAGAGCTTGAAGATATGCCCCTCCCCCTTGATGTTGCAAACTTGCCACCATGCTTGAGCTTGCTCTTGCTCTGAATATCAAATCCTGAGCTACCATTGCTAGCTACTTGACATCACCCATGTCAATTCATCACCATCAAACACCAAATCATCTTTTGCATCAACATGGTCATGAGAATCTTCATCATACATTCTTCCTATCAACCATTCATTGCTATCATCAATATCTTGCAAGGAAATTGAGTCAATGTTGTCATGTTGTATCTTCTCTTTAAGGCTCATACTTGATGTACACCAAATCATTCAAGCATTGATGATCTAATCTATTCCTCATTTTCCTATGGATCCGCAAAATTTATAAGCACATAAATATATTCTATTGTTTTAAGTTATATTTAATATTTTATTACTTATAATCATTTAAAATATTACTTACGTTTTCAAAGATACTCTAATACCTTTCACCGACGATGCACTATATGTTAAAGTTTGAGGACCTTCATGCAAACTTTTGCAAATTTAGAGTTGAAGCTCCATATCTTTGACCACCATTCATTGTAATATAGATATAAATGATTTGAGTGATGAGGCTCAAGTCCTGATTTTACGGATTCTAAAATCTGATAATAAATTAGATAAGCTCAAAATTTATATAGCTTCTTGGTGGTCACAGTCTTCCTTGTCCTCTTAGTGACTCATTTCCGATATAGTCCTTGACATTTGTACAAACTCTTTTGATTTTTTCATGCTTGGGGATGGTCCTTTGTGGGCCTTGGTGCGTTATATGAATAAGCTCATAATGTTTTGCATCTTTATTGTATCTACGGTCTATGATATAGAAGAATTTTGGGTTTAAGAAGTGACCTAGCCGGTGTCACGAGGCCAAAAAGCTGAATCTCCTACCTCTTATCAATGATCTTGAAGATTATCCATCAAAAAAAAAAAAAAAAATCAATGATCTTGAAGATCTCCTTGTACTTCTCTTCATTACCATGGAAACTTCTTACAATAGTTTCCTTAGCTCTATACATGACTTCATAAATGTATCCCGTAGGACTTTTCTTTTCACAATTAACCAAGCAAAGCACCATGACGAGAGGTTAAAACCTTTAAGCAAAAGATGGTAGTGATACAAAATGAAGGCATTAGGATTGGCTGTGTAATCTTTCCCCTTATGCTCTTTTGCCCATTTACTTTCTGCCCACTTTTCCTCAAATTGATTTTTTGCTCATGCAAGTAAGACAATGTGATGAAAGCAGTAACAAATCGAGTCTTAGTGGGCCTAAGCAATTCCCTTTGTCCAGTAAACTGCCTCATCATGTTGAGTAGCTCTAAACAGTTATAAATGTAGCCATTTAGTGATATGACCTTCTCCAAAGTCCTCTTGATGTTTGATAGCTTTCCAGTGTCTTCCAACTTATCGAGTCGATGCAATGTCTTGACACATATAGTCCAATACAAATGTGATGTGTGAATTCCGACAACACTCCTTAGCATACATTATGTAATAAATTAAAATAAATTATTCAAAAATTAAAATTAATAAAAATGTAATTATTCAAGTTCAAGAAGTAGTATTTATTACTTGCCATCACATAGCTTGTATGATTATCTATTATCACTTGAACTAACATTTTCTTCACCAACTTGCTCCACCCATTTGTCAAGTAGTTCAAACATCTTTTCTTCCGCTTTAGTCATTAAAGAAGCATCAGTGGATTGCATGAACATGGTTCCCTTAAAACGATCCACCAAAAAATAGAAAAATTCTGAGGTTCTACTTTCCTATTAGTCCATCCGTATGACATAGTAAAACATCCATTCTTTTCCATTCCTTTTGCTCCTTCATCATTTTCTTTGTAGCTCCAACTCTTTCTTAGGTTATTAACTCTTTCCTCACGCTTGAATAGTTGAAAATTCCCACTTCATCCCCACACCATATTGACTAATAGCCTCGATCATGGTTTGGCAGATGCATTGAAAATGGAATGGCGACCTCGTACATCAACCTTGTGATAAGAGTACAGAGCCCTTTCCCTTGCTTCTTTTTAGGTGTCATTGATAGTAGTTTGTTAATTTTCAATCTATTTTTTAACTAATGCTTTCCCTTTGTCTTTTCCCGCTACTTCCCCCTTAGTTACTACCTCCACTTGAAATATTAGTGACACTCCTACTATCAATTTCTTCATCAATGTCTTCAAAGGCTAACTAATCTTCATTGATGTTCTCATTTCTCATCTTCAATTGCTCCTTTCGACTCTTTTAGAACTCATTACCACCTCTTCCATCTCTCTTCTCTAATATGTTCTGAGCATTTTCTACATTTTTTGGCATTTCTATATCCACCAACAAGATGTTGTTTGTGTCTATAGATGCCTCCCTTGTCACAAAAAATAAGTACAATTGTGTTCAAATTTTTTTTCATTAGGTAACCTAACATACTTTCACTCTGGGTCTTTTCTTTCACTTCTACTAGAGCGAACTTGGATCTCACTTTCATTGTCCATTCTTTCCAAACAAATTATCTATACAATAGCAATTGAATAAGAAAATAAAAACTGAGTTACCTTAGTCTTTACTCAAAAAAAATTATAAAGCGAGTCATGAGACTTCGGGACTCATGAATAATTCATGAACATGAAGAAATTAGAAAAAGAAATCAAAATATGAGAAAAAAGCAAATACCAATGGAGATGGTGGATGTTTCCTATTTTTCCACAACTTTCTTGCAATTTATTGCTATTTTAGTTGCCTTTTTGCTTCTTCTCCTCTTCTATATGGATAACACAATGGTTAGGAGGCTTAGGGTTTTTTTTCCGAGCTGAGACATGGTAGAATGGGGGGGTTGGAAGGCTTAGAAACACAAAAACCAGATTTTGGGGCCAACAATGTTGTTTTGGCCATTCTAGTTCCAAAACAATGTTGTTTTGAGCCCCCAAGCCTTGTCTTTCAACTCAGAGAATAGTACAAACGACATCGTTTTGGCCTTTCTAGGTCCAAAATGGTGTCGTTTTGGATAAGTTAAAATAACTTATCCAAAATGACATCGTTTTTGGCCCCTCTGAATCCAAAATGAACGTCATTCTTCTTCTCAGGGTTTGTAAGTGTGGGAATATCCTCCTTTAGAGCACCTTGATTACTTCATCCTGACAATTTATGAGTCTCTAATCTGCTTGCTGGTTTGGTAGTTGTGGTTTGGAAGGTTCACATTTCTGTGAGCTACTTTGTTTTGTTTTTTCGTGATTATTTCTTTTGTTTGACTTGTTGAAGCATGATATTCATATTAAACCAAAATCCTATAAGCTTGAGCTTTTAGGAGAGTTGGTCATTTAACATGACTTAAAGAACTGTCAGTTCTTCCTGGAACCTTTATATTTTTGACTTAATTATGTTTTCCTTGAAAAATCATTAGTTTATCTAGTTTGTTGTTCTTAATTTTGGGAATGTCATGTTATTCATTTTTAAGCGTGAGTTTCTTCTTTCGAATCTTGGTCTGCAGTAGAAAGGGGTAGGCGGAGGTATAAAATTCTTTGGGCTTGAGTCTATCAAGGACCAAAACTAAAAATGTTACCCATAAGAAAAAAAATTACCCTCCAAGTTTGAATAATTTCCTTACTCATGGTAAATTCAGATGAATGCATATTGATCCTAATGACAGTGTTTGTGTATCTTTAAATGCGCATTGATCAAAATGGATGTGATATTTGAATCCTATTAAAATTTGTTCTAATATAGATGCTAATTCTTTTAGGCTTCAATGATGTGTCAAATTCAGCGTAACCAAGATTGCAGACTCTGCAAGTTGAAAAAGGTAGCTAGATCGTGTCATGGACTATCCTTTTTTATTTTTATCGTAAGACATATTAGGGCTTTATCAGTTAATCTTTCCTTTGGTGCGGAACATGCTCTTCCCTATCTTCTCAATTCTTATTATTACGGAGCATTATGTGGCTTAGATGTGAAGAATCTTGCCATTGCTTTTAGTTTACATTTAAGCCAGTTAACTTCATTTTAGTTTGACCTGTTTTTTTTTCTCCCATTTTATGCAGTCCAAGAGAATCTTTTCTATTCATTTATTTGATTTTCATTTTTTGTTTAGAGACTTTTGATCGGACAAGTTTTTGCAGGCATGGAATGCACTTTCCAGTCTTAAGCTTTCCTCCAGGAATTATTCAAAACCTGGAAAAATGGCACCATTACTCAAGGATGCCAGTGTTGAGTTTCCCCAGGATGTTAGAAAATGTAATTTACAGAGCTCATATAATCTGAACAGTCAACATGTGGATCATAATCTACCGCATCAAAATCTGAGTAAAACGAATTCCAGCTGTAGTGAGATTGCAAGTTGCAGGGGCAATCCTTTTCAGTCAGGTAGTGCTTGCGCTGCAAATGCTGGACAGGGACATGGGCTAAGTGAGACCAAATCATCAAAGCATAATTCTCGCGCTACAAGTCACGGTCCAATCATCTGGAATGGGTAATGTGCATACTGACCGAGTGAAAGAGTTGGTGGATGCTTTTTCTCATGGCACTGATGACGACGACATACTTGAGGTAATTCATGCCATTTTTGTAAAACGGTATCTATTGTCCTGAAGCTCTGTTTACTCGAATTTGCCAAGTTCCTGGTCTGAACTCCTCAAGTTCTAAAATCGACTTCATTTAATCAATCTTTTAATCTTTGCTAAATCATTAAGTTTCTGAAAATTGAAATCATATTAATTAATGCATTAAATATGATGATTTTGTTAATGCATTCGATACATGTCTGAAAATTGAATTTCATCTTTTGTTATTGCATTCATTTCCTTTGTTTTCAGCTA
Source organism: Tetrastigma voinierianum (assembly GCA_016808115.1). Taxonomy (NCBI): domain Eukaryota; kingdom Viridiplantae; phylum Streptophyta; class Magnoliopsida; order Vitales; family Vitaceae; genus Tetrastigma; species Tetrastigma voinierianum. Next base: position 19,499 of record JAEQBH010004677.1, read on the forward strand.
CACATGGCTTGAAAGTTTCTATTAATTCAAGTTACTCTGTTTAGCCAACTTTGGGGTAAAGATGAATTTTTGAACTGTGATAGGCATTTTCTTTCATCCAGCTCATGCTTCATGATTTGCTTTCGCAAGTTAAATGTTAGTGTTAATTGACCAACTCTCCTAAAAGCTTAAGCTTGTAGGATTTGGGTTTAATATGAATATCATGCTTTAACACTCTCCCTCACGTGCATACGGCCCCATACCCGTGCACGTGGAGCCACAGTCCATTATGGACTTTCAAATAAACATGGGGATTAAATTGCAAGGAGATTCAACTGTGGACTCCCGCCAAACCTGGCTCGATACATGTTAATGACTAACCTCTAAAAGCCTGCTTGTAGGATTTGGGTTTATGAATATCATGTTTCATCAGCTAGTTTGTGTGCCCACCTTCACCGACTTTGGATTTCAGAATATTGATGTGACCAAATTGTTATGGAGCATTATCAATCAGCTTGCACACCAACCATCAATTTCTAAGCTTCCACTCACATTCAACTTTAAGCAGTTGATATTGCAAACATGAGGAAGCGTTTCTCCCTTTGGAATTGTGCTCAAACTGCAGTCATGGCTTTAAGGTATATTTAATTCTTGCATTCTATTCCATTGTGATGCCATCTAATATGTCTGATTCCTGAACTTCACACAGCTAGGGCTTTGTCCAGAAGCTGCAAATCATTTACAGGAATTGAAGGACATGCTAATTGTCATATCAAATGAACTTCTTGACAACGTTGACCTTACATCAGTGCATGTAGAGAAGCTTCGCCAAGATAGGTTTGTAGAACTCCTCCCTTCTCTTGCTCGCTAGTTTCGTTTTTCCCCCTTATCTTTTTGGTGTTCATCAAGTAAGAATAAATGGACCTATAAGCTAGGAAAGAGAGAGGATCCAAATGTTGTGGAAATATGAAAAGGAAAGGAATAGGTCCAAAGGAATTCTGGCCACATCAGATCTTGAATGGATACATTACTTTATTATTGTGTAGTTGTGTTTTGTTGCAGGTGTTGATGCATAAGAATCAGAAACTTAACAGATTGTTTTCCTTATGCCTGTTCATGTTCATTGTTAGATTGCACCTGAATAAGCAAATTCAGCAGCTTGAAACACATATACGTGCTGTTTCTGTTGATGAAGAAAGGAAAAAATCAAATTTTTCTGCATCTACTGCCACTCCTTGGGCTCAATTTCAAACCCCTTCACCAACTACAATTGGGATTGATCCCATGAGATTTGACTCCCAGGTGCATTTACGTAATGAGCCAGGCAACTATGAGAAGTGGAATACACCATCAGTTTCATTCTCTTTTACAGATAGGTCTGGTGTTACACCATATCGTTCAGAGAGGGAACCATATATCCCGAAGTTAATTGAAGTCAACTATATTGAAGGCTCAAGTGACAAAAAGTGGAGTAGTGGGAACTTCCCATGGACAAAGAAGCTGGAGGTGCTCATCTGCATTGATGTTTGAAAATCTGTTTGCATTACATGTGCTTCTGATTGTTATACTCACTCGTCCTGTTTTTAGGCCAACAACAAGAAAGTTTTTGGAAACCACTCATTCCGCCCCAATCAAAGAGAGGTCATCAATGCTACAATGAGTGGGTATGATGTTTTTGTTTTAATGCCCACTGGAGGAGGAAAGAGTCTTACATATCAGGTAAGGAAATATCTAGCCATTATGGTTCTTCCTTTGGTTTATGCCTTGATATGATTCTGTATGAACTGTAGCACTCTTCATTAATAAAGCTAGAAGGTTATGGTTGCAGAGGTTCCTGAAATTGCTTAGTGATATCAGTTTTTATTTTGCATCACAATTCACTACAGTTCATTATTTTTCAGTTGCAAAATTCAGGTTCCTGTGACACAACTTTACTTTTCTGCAACATACCAAATTTTTTGTCTGTCATATACGTCTAGGAGTTGGTTGATCGTCAATGCAATGAACTGAAGGTTTTTGTGATTACTCCTGTACAAGTTATGATCTTACACATTTCAGTTCTGTTTTATCGCAGCTACCTGCTCTTATTTCTCCAGGGATTACCTTGGTAATTTCTCCTCTTGTATCACTAATTCAAGATCAAATAATGCATCTATTGCAGGTAACACAGCCATGTAATTGACCCTAGTCTAGCTTTTACTCTATTTATTTGATCTCGTACATTCTTCCTCTCGTTTGGGTTGGCCTGTAGGCAAACATACCTGCTGCTTACTTAAGTGCCAGCATGGAGTGGAATGAACAACAGGAGATCCTTAGAGAACTCAGCTCAGACTTTTGTAAACACAAGCTCTTGTATGCAACACCAGAGAAACAAGTTAAGTGAGTGTTTTTATCTACATCAGTAGTATTTTTGTGTACAATTTAATGGGATTAGTCTGATAAAAAATATTGCTTGAACATTCTTCCATTGTAATGGCACATTTTTTGATCAGTATTGCTTAGAGATCATAAAAATATGACCAGAAAAAAGATGTGATCATAACAACTCATTACAGATCTATTATGTAAGTTAGAATTAATTAGAGAAAAATGTAAAAAGAATGAAAAATTATATTAACATAGCCATGTGTATAGAAGTAGCTCTCTTGTCCTACTGATACTATTTTCTGAAGGCTATATGCTGATTTCTGTTGTTATTTGTTGAAGTGGTTATGAATCGAGACTAAAACCCTTTTGATGGTAGCTTGGGGGAGAATGTTTCTGACCTTATTCGTCAACAGCTAATCAAGCAAGGAGTAGCAGAAAATGGTTTCTGTTTGTCTCACCAAGATGTTTATAGTTTTGTGTTATAGTAATGTAAATATGTAGAGTTGTGAACCACCAGGGAAACTTCATATTCTTTCCTATTCGATTTAGGATTCTCTTGTATATAAATATGTTGCCAATGATCAATGAATATACACAAAATTTCTCTCATGCATCTTTTATTACATGGTGTTGGAGCCTATGACTTGAATTTGCCCTAAAAGGCAAAATTTTTGGAGAAATTTTGGAACAACCCTAGGGGCCATAGGGGTGACTTTTGAAATACCACTTTATGGTGGTCTGTAGGTGACACAACCACCACAAGGAGGAGCACCACCTCAAGATCAGCACGTCCCCGAAGTTCGGCTGTCCAAGAAGCAGCGCGTGGGCCTCATGCACCTAATTTGTTCTTAGCATTGTCACTCATGCGTCGGAAACCTGACTCCTCCCCTAGAGTCGTCGGCTATCGACAACCTCCCCTATCCTCATGCCCTACTTTTTTTGGCCATCGAAACAATGTTTTTTAAAGCTTTTTATGTTCGACAACCATGTTTTTCTAGGGTTTCTTCCTCTTTTCCTTGATTCTTTTGAGATTCGGTAACATCAAGAGGTAATTTGTGGTTTTTGGGACCAAAACCCATTCATGTGTGGTGTTTTTGTGGAAAAGTGGTCTTTTTTCTTGCAAGATCATTTTTTTTATTTTATATTTTTCTAATTTTCAGAGGCTTGTTTGAGTTAGATCTGCTTCTATGACTAGTAAGAAACCTTCAGAAGGAGTTGTGTGTCATTATTGCCTTAATCCAGGGCATGTACGTCGGAATTGTAGAAAGTTATAGAATAAAAATCGAAGATTCCAGTCTGTTCATTATCAAGAATCACTTAAGTCTGCATCCACTTTTATCATTACACTTGTCAGGTCAAACCTAACACATGTCTTATTTCCTCTTCCTTCTAATAGGTTATTGATTTTGGAGCCACAAACCACATAACAAGTAATTCCAGTTTATTTACTACGTTTCAATCACACCCTTCTACCTCTACCGTTACCCTTGTAGATGGGTCAACATCTTGTGTTCTTGGGTCAGGGACAATTCATCATACTCCTCTAATCACTTTGACCTCTATTATGAGTTTACCATAATTCTCTTTTAATTTAGTTTTTGTGAGTAACTCAATTGCATAATTTAATTGCAAAAGATCTCATTCTTTCATGATTTATCTCGATTCAGAAATTTTCAGATAGGTTGATTATTAAGTAGAGGATGCGTAGTCTCGGGGATCTTTATATCTCAAACTAGAGGTGCCAACGCTCATTGCTTGTTTCTTGGAGTTGTTATCCCATTTGAATTACATATTCTCTCGGGGTCATCCTTCTCTCTCTCTGTGTTAAAGAAGCTATATCCTCAATTTTCTAGTCTATCCTAATTGAATTGTGAGTCGTGTCAATATGCTAAACATCATCGTGTGCATTTGAGTCCTGGAGTTAATAAACGAGCTAGTGCTCCTTTTGAGTTAGTTCATTAAGATGTTTGGAGCCCTTGCCATGTTATGTCTCTTACTAGGTTTAAATAGTTCGTTAGCTTTGTGGATGATTTCTCTCGTGTCACTTGACTTTATCTAATGAAAAGTCGTTCTAAGCTTTGTTATCATTTTAGTGACTTTTCATGCTGAAATTCAAACTCAATTTCATGTTTATGTTCAAACATTGAGAAGTGATAATGCTAAGGAGTATTTGTCGAAACCTTTTATCGCTTATGCTACAACATGGATCATTCCATTAGACTTCGTGTTGATAATTCTTAGAATGAAGTAGCCGAGAGAAAGAATAGACATATGCTTGAGGATCGCCGGGTCCTTTGTTCCATATGAATGGCTCTAAACATTTTTGGGCCTATGCGCCTATAGCTTGTTTTTTGATTAACCAAATGTCCTCATCGGGCTTTTAATCACAATTTACCACTAGTTGTTTCCAACACCTCGTTGTTTCCTATCGGTTTCCAAGGTATTTGGATGCACATGCTTTGTTTGAGATTTCTGTCCCCAATTCTCTAAACTTGATCCGAAGTCCTTGAAGTGTATCTTTCTAGGATATGCTCGTGTTAAAAAAGAGTATATGTGTTATTGTTCCACTTTGCGACGTTACTTTGTGTCTAGTGATGTTGCATTCTTATTGACTATCTTTCTTTCCCTTTCGTCTTTTGTTACGAGTTAGGGGGAGGATGATGATTTATTGGTTTATTCTGTTTCCTCATCTGTTCCTACTCTAGCTCCCGTTCCTGTTTAACTCCCATTAATTAGGTATACTCTCGACGCCCAAACCCTCAAGTCTCTAGAATCCAGTCATGTATTCTTTTCATTTTTTGTTTTTATTATCTTTATATTTATTTTAGAATAAAACTTAAAATTGCAATTCACTCAGCGTGTGCCTATAACACGCCACTTTCTGATGATATTTTATTATCATGATTGTTATGTCCCAAGCAAAACAACTCAAATACATGATCATGTAAGATGCTGTTGCATGCGCTGAGGTTTCTTTGATAAATATGTAGTGCTAACTTAGAGGCTTATTCATCTGAGTGCAGAAGTGATGTCCTAATGCGGAACTTGGACAATCTGTATGCTCGTGAATTGCTTTCTAGGATTGTCATTGATGAAGCCCATTGTGTAAGCCAGTGGGGGCATGACTTCCGACCCGATTATCAGGTGATGACTATCTCAGTCTTCTAGAGTTCACTCCATGAATAAATTTTGTCCTTCTGTATCTTTTTTTTTTCTGAGTTTTAATTGTGTATTGAAAATGTCCAGGGTCTTGGTATCTTGAAACAAAAATTCCCAAATACTCCAGTTTTAGCTTTAACTGCTACAGCAACAGCCAGCGTAAAAGAAGACGTAGTGCAAGCTCTTGGTCTTGTTAACTGCATTGTTTTTCAGCAAAGTTTCAACCGCCCAAATTTATGGTAATTTTTGAATAATGATTGCTGTGATTAAATGTTAAGATTATCATTTATTGTGAATATTGCAGGTACTCTGTTATTCCCAAGACAAGAAAGTGTCTGGATGAAATTGATAAGTTCATTAGAGAAAATCATTATGATGAATGTGGAATTATTTATTGCCTTTCAAGACTGGACTGTGAAAAAGGTTGAAAGGTTACAGGTTTGTCTCTTTTCTCCCGATCTTGCTATGTGTAAGCAGAGTTGCTCTGTATATTTTAAAACATTTGATGACATAATTCATTCAGAATATTTCTAACCCTCTGGCATGAATCAGTTAGATATTGCTATAATTTCTTTAAGAAGAAAGTTTGCATGTTCTTAGTTTAATCAGATTTTTCTATGATGTTGAAAATGTAAGAAATGTTGATATTGGTCATGAGATTGAAGTTCTAAAACATGGAGATGTTGGACTTATAAGATATTAATAGTTTATGAATATTGATTTAGGAAATATCAACATCGTATTACGAGTTATGAAAATATGGAAATATTCGACTTATAAAGTTTATGAGTAGATTATGAATATTGATTTTGAAATCATTGAAATTTAGTTGTTGTGAAGAGAAAAGTAATTCTTTGATTTTAATTAATTAAGAAACATTAAGGAACATATGTATTTATACACAAGTGTTAGAGAAGAGAAAGGAAACAAAGTTAGGGTCAAATTAGGAAACTAAGGAGAAATAGAAAAGAAAGGAAAAGATTCCTAATAGGATTAGGAAACTAATCCTTAACACTCCCTCTTCTCAAGTTGGAGCATATAAGTCATATGCACCAAGCTTGTCACTTATATATTTAATCCTAGGACCTTTGAGAGATTTAGTGAAAATATCTGCTAATTGGTCATTTGAGTTGACAAAACTAGTAGTCATGCATCTCGATGAAATCTTCTTTCTCATAACGTATCGCCATTTCCGATATGCTTATCCCTTCATAAAAGACTAGGTTAGATGTAAGATGTAAGGTTGCTTAATTTGTCACATATAAGTTTTATCTGTTCATCCTTCCCAAATCTTAACTCTTGGAGGAGATGTTTCAACCATATGAGTTCACATGTTGCTAAGGCCATAGCTCGACGCTCAGCTTCAACGCTAGATCTAGCTACTACATTCTGTTTCTTACTCTTCGATATTGCTATCTCTCTACCAAACACACAATACCTTGAAGTAGCTGCCTATCTATGGGTGAGCCTCACCAAATTTCTGTGATCATCATAGCTAACAATTTGGGTATGACCTTTGTTCTCACACAACACCCCTTGTCTTGGTGTTCCTTTGACATAAAGGAGAATACGAATTACAACATCCTAGTGGCTATCAAAGGGTGGTTGTAGGAACTAACTAATCACGCTCACAGTAAAAGAAATGTTTGGCCGAGTGATGGTGATATAGTTTTGTTTACCTACAAGTTGTCGATATCCTCTTGAATGCTTGGTACAAGTTTGACATTCGGATCCTTCGGAGTGTCTATAGGTTTACAGTCCAACATATCATTTTCCTCCAATACATCCAAGATATACTTGATTTGAGAAATAATCACGCCGTAATTAGACTGAGCTACCTCAATGCCTAGAAAGTATTCGAGTTTTCCCAAGTCTTGTTTGAAAGTGGCTAAAGAGGTGCCTTTTGAGTTTTTGAATGCCAACTTGATCATTGCCTGTAATAACAATGTCATCCACATAAACAACCAAATTAATACACTATCCCGTAAGAAGAGGAACGAAGAATAAAGTTTATGGTAGAGAAAAATAAATTACAAAATTGGGAGAAAAGAGATGTGTTAAGAAAAAATGAATAGAATCTTTAGAATCTTAATAAGGTCTTCCTAGAGTTCACTTGTGAAGGAAAATCAATAGGATTTAATATAGAGATTGCAATATTTTCAAAGAAAATGAAAGATTATTAATCAATCAAATCTTTCATTGATTTACGTCAATTAGTTTTATTTATAGGTTTTTGTAAGAAATCCAAAAATTACTAAAATTCTTATAACCTATTATAACTCTAATTTTAATTTATTTCCAACTATGAATTATTATTCGATTCCAACTATTAACCCTAGTTTGACTCCAATTATTAATCCTGATTTTATTTCAAATAATGCTAATCTGTCTCTGATTATAAATAATTTAAATTCCTATTTTTGATGTATTTCTTATAGATTCATCAAGCCATCATAACCTTTTAATAACTAGAGTTGTTTGGAACTCTTGGATGTTGGCAAAAGTGACTGTATAGAAGTATGAAGAATAACTTTTGGGGCTAGCTGAAGAGGTTAGGATGCCTCTTAGGGAACAAATGTTGTATAAAAGTAACTCGAAAGAAGAAATTTTCTATGCTTATGGGAAGAATATTAACATCGGACCAGATGAAGAGGAGATGAGTATCATAAGGGAACAAATGACATATGTGCCAAAGGAAAGAAGAATCTATTGATCACATACTTTTACATTCTGCAATAATGAGAAACCTTTGGTATTCAATTTTTTTCTTTTTTGTGATTTGATTGGGTAATTCACTGTTCAATAAGACTAGTGTTGTTAAATTTAAAATGAGGACATTTTAGGAAAGAGGTGGGGGAAAGTTGGCTGCCTTTTGTGCCTTTCCCAGACAAATTGGTGGGAGAGAAATCAGAGGATATTTTTTAGTGTGAAAAATTTGGAATTGCTCAAATCCTTTAGTAGCTGTGGTTTTTCAGATTGTGTTAGGACATTGTATAGGAGAAACATCTATGTCTATATTGATTTTATTGATTGGTTAGTTTCACATAGTGAAGGCTCTGTAAGTGCTTTCCTTCTTTCTAATCTTTCACTTGGTTTCCCTTTGTCCCTGTGCATAATTTGGTGCCTTTGTTTCTATTCTCATAACTTTCTTTAATACATTATAAATATACCTGCTTAGCTAAAAAGAGGAAAATGAGAATGAAAAATAGTATTTCCTCCTTTGTTGCATAGCTAATTGGTTTTTGGATGAGGAAGAAAGAGTCTGTTAGGAAATGCACCAACAACAGGGAGGCACTTTTTGTATTTTTATTATACTGGTTATCTCGTGTCCTTAGTTTAGTAAGCTTTGAATATTGAAACTGATTCTGAGCTGATAGGACTAAAAATTCATCACCAAATTATGTTTATGGAACTTTGGATTCCTTAAGAGGTTTCTTTCTGTCTCTTTCCCCTTCTTTTCTTAGGAATGTGACACAAAGCAGCATTTTTATCATGGTTCCATGATCCTCAACGTGCCTTAATTCAGAAGCAATGGAGTAAAGATGAAATTAATATAATTTGTGCAACCGTGGCTTTTGGAATGGGTATCATTAATTATTACTATTTTACTGCATTGGTAGCTGATGATGACCATGTATTGACAATCACTAGGCTCATTGTAGGTATCAACAAACCGGATGTCCGCTTTGTCATCCATCATTCTCTTCCAAAATCAATTGAAGGGTACCATCAGGTGATTTTTGAAATGATTTACTATCTTATTAAATTGTTCTTATAAAATGTTCCTCATTTTTTTTTTTTTATCTAAGATGGTGAAGGGAGTACTGTTTTCAATCAGTGGTCTTACAATTTTTCTATAAGTTCTCTCATGACTCAGGAGTGTGGTCAGGTTGGAAGAGATGGTCAGCCGTTCATCTTTGTGTGCTGTATTATAGTTATAGTGATTTTGTGGTATGTTACATTGTATTAGTGACGTATCTTATTAATATTGTAATTGTACATTGATTATGGTTGTCATGTTGATATTCACATCTTGATATTTCTTATTTTACCTCTAAATTTGTATATTCTTCAGATCCGAGTCAAGCATATGATTACTCAAGGAGTAGTAGAGCAAAGTCCATCGGTATCTGGACAATATCGTACAACTGTGGCGGGTTCAGGAAGGATATTGGAAACCAATACTGAAAATCTTCTGCGCATGGTACTTATACGAACTTCTTGTCTTTGAGTATTTACACTCTTGATGCAAATAAAGTGCCACTTAAGTTACTGAGTTGAATGTTTTCAGGTCAGTTATTGTGAAAATGTCGTTGATTGCCGACGCCTCTACAACTCATACATTTCGGGAAAATGATTCATCCCACTGCAAAAGATGTGATAATTGTTTGAAAGACAAAAATTTGTTGAGAAGGAGGTTACTGAGACATAAAGCAACTGGTTTGGAAGCATCCTCATTTTTGATACATGCATTCACCCTTAATATAGATTTATAAATATTTCATATAATCATAATAGTATCTCCTATCAACTCATTTTTGGATTGTATTCCACACAGGTCGAGTTGGTTAAGTTAACAGGAGAGCAATTCTCATCATCTCATATCTTGGAAGTGCATAGGGGTTCCTTAAGCCAATATGTATGGTCCAACAGTGAAATTTTATACATTTTGTTCTCTTTTCTTGTTTTTCTTCAACCTCACTTGTATTTGCATAAATTTTAATCCCAGGTCAAGAAACACAGACATGAAACTTGGGACTCATGGGCTGTGTGCCATCTTGCCAATGTGGTGAAGACCCTACTTTATGCCATCTTGTTTACGAGGATTTTCTTATTGAGGATGTTAAGAAAAGTGATATCTATGGGTCCGTATCATCAGTATTAAAGGTGCAGCTATTACTTGCCTTAATTTGATCACACTCAATTTGGTACATACTGTATGGGAAGAATGAAGTGTCCTCCTTTATCCTCTTATGTATCTTGATTGCTTAACTGTGTTGTTGTTTTTGTTCTACTTTTTGTCAATGTAAGAATAAATCCAAGGTTTCTGAACTTCTGGTGGGCAGAAAATTATATTACGGTTCGTCTCTTCATAAAATCCTAATAATTTATCAGTGTTTTCCTCTCTAATTTGACTTTAATTTAATACTTAAAAGTAACGATTTGGGAACAACATCTAATCCACAACTGTTGTTTCAGATACCTGGCAACATCGCTCATTGACACTTGCAAACATTTCCATTATTTAGATAGTTATTCCGCTATCAACAACATATATCATGAATTGGTTCTTAGGGGCATAAGCATTGTTTTTTACTGGTATATCATAACATGGCCATGAAAGTTTACTGTCTATGTTTCTTGCAACTAAGACATAGAAGGCTTAGAAGCAGAAAAAAAAAGAGTTTGAATTAGCACGAGTTGGAGCTGTTGCTATAGGTTCAATCTAAGGTCGTAAACATGAACTCCATAAACATTGTACCTCTCCTCTCATGATGCTGCTGTTTGATATACCAAGCAGGTTCCCTTCCTCAGAAAATCATCAAACTTAGCAATTTTGATGCACCCAGCAAAAGGATCTCTAACATCAGGAAGCTTATCCCCACCCAACAGAAACCCCGGCTCATCTCCAAGAGTTTGACTTGGTATATGCATTAATTTACCTCTTTGTAGCTTTCTGCTTGATGATTTTTCTTTCAAATACCCTGAAGTGCTAAACTTGAAGTCGTATTTTATGACAGAATCTGTCAGCAAAACTTTATTCTGCTCTTCGAATACTTCGAACTGTTCTTGTTAAAGAAGCTGGGGAGGGAGTTTATGTACCACACATTTGGGGTGAGTTCTCATCCGTTTCCTTCATACCCTTCTCAATCTAAATATGTTAAACTTATCTAATTTCTTGAGAACAGAAAGGAGCAAATCTGTTATAAAATTATATCCTAATACGTTGCACTGTTTTCTCACCCCTCAACCTAGAAATGCCACGTTACAGCAAATAAGCAAAAGGATTCCCAGAAGCAAGGAAGAACTCCTTGAAGTCAACGGCATTGGGAAGTAAGTTCAGGTTTTTACTCTCATTCATAATTCATAAGATTTTTGGATGCCTATTCCACATATACTATCATATATGGTGGTCACACATTATAGGAATTATTAGCTAACAGAAATTACTTAATTAGTAAACCATTTATTTCTAATGTGATGTTGGCTTTATTCAGGGCCAAGATAAGTACGGAGATAGAGTGTTGGAAACCATTGAGTCAACCATCAAGGAATACTACAAGACGGACAAGAATAGCAGCGGTAGCAATGACAGTACTGATACCATCAAGAGGAGACGAGACTCTGCTAAGGTTTTGGATGCAAATGCAAACGAGGATGATGACTTCGCCAAGAGCACTGATCGGTCCAGAGGAAGGGCTGTGAAAAGGCACAACAAAGGTGGTGAGGTTAACAATATCAGAGAGACAGAAGACTATTACAACCAGTGCATAGATGATGACTTAGATTTTGATGATTCCATTTGCGAAGCTGCCATTAATGAGTCAACTTCAAAGGCCGATAGGGATGGTGCGAGAAGAACACTGCCTTCATGGTCAGCACCAAGCAATGGGGGTGGCGAACAACATCCTAATATGTTCCAAGAATATTTCTTCAAGGGGTAGTAGTAATTAGTAAACATATTGTTTCCATTATTTAAAATTTTCCTATCTTAGAAAGAGATCAAAGGCATGCATTTCAGGTTCAGAGAATCAGATTGTGCTGCTTGAATATATAACCGAAGATGAATATATTATGTTGTATAGTGTTAGTGTTGTATTCGAAAAGCTTGTTCCTGGCAAAGTGTTTGAGTGTTCATTTAATATTACTTTGTCACTTCTTTTTTTTTTCCTCTAAAACACATCTTACAGAAAGGAAGATGAAGGGCTGTGACCAACTCAAGGCTATGGAGTTGGTATTATTAGCATTCCTCTAATTATGTTCTGAACAAGACATGGCCCTAAGCACCAATTCATGAAATATTATTTGATAGTGGAATAACTATCTAAATAATGGAAATGTTTGTTGCAAGTGTCCAATAGGCGATGTTTTCAGGTGTCTGAAACAACAATTTTGGATAAGTTGTCCAAATCGTTACTTTCAAGTATTAAATTAAAGTCAAATTAGAGGGGAAAAAGGTGTTGCCATGGCTTTTAGAGAAGAAATGAGACGAAGAGCTTGGAAACCTTGGATTTTTTCACCTGATGACAAAAGTAGAACAAAAACTGCAACTTTTAATGAAGAAATAAAGAGACATAAGAAGATAAAGGGGGGCATTTCATTCTTCCCACAGTATGTACCAAATAAAAGGGACAAATTCCCTCTCATTCATTCTATCATATCCCTACGCACAATTCATTCTATATCCAATTATAGTATGTATTACTACCATATCACAAATGATGTTGGATTGTGTTAAAACATAGATTTCCTCATGCTTTAGGTCTAGTATTTTGTTTACCAATATTTACAAATAAGTGACCTTGATATCAAACATCTATGATTAGTAAAGCATAACCATCAGTCAAACTCCAAACTAGTTTTAGTTCATTATTGCTCCATCAATAATGAGCGACTAGGGACATTTTAGAATACTATTCGTTTCATTCTTAAGAGTTTTACTATCAAGTCACATCCTTTATGACCATAAATGGAATCAACTATTCATGGAATGAAGTAGCATATTAAAACCATAAAAATGATAATAAAAATGTCTCTTTATTAATGAAATGTAAAATAATACGAATTGCGCTATTGCCATAGGGCACATATCACTAACAAAATCTGCATCCAACCTTTATCAAATTTGTCCCCCATATCTCTTATTATACGTCTCTTGCCCTCTCTATAATGAAATCTCTTTACACATCTCTGCATGTGTGTGCGTCTATTTACTTAGAGTGTCTTCAAATTTGTCATTTAGAGGATGAAGTCAAGATAAAAAAGAGAAACAACTTGATGAAGTGAATGAGGCTTGGGATGGGATTCCCAAAGTTCTCAAATTATGATCAATTTAATTACAATATTCTACATGCAAGTCTCATGGAGTAAACATTCATTAGAAGTTTGGACATTATTTATCTACAAATAAACAATCGACTCTCGTTTATTCAAACAATGAGAACCAATGCCCATGGTCACTGATAGAAGCATAAGAAGGTTCATTAATATATTGATGTACCACCAAGTTCAGTAGAACAGGCACTAGACCTATCTCCATGTGTGGAATGTGAGCTATATACTAACCATCTTTCCTTCATGAATTGGAACTGTTCTTCCGGAAAGGAACAGCAATTGACAATAAGAAAAAGAAAGAGAGACTGGCAGTCCCAAAAATTCCTGGTCACAGTTGACACCCAAGAAGAAAATTTCGTCAAAATGGGAAAGAAAAAGTTAGAGGCAGCACCACAAAGACGTTATACTTAAACTGGCCGGTCTTTTTAAACCTGTTGACCTGGTGCAGAACAAAAAAATCTCCAGGGCCTTTGGTCATGGGAACTCCTAGTAAATGCAGCCTGCCAAATCAAAACAGAGCCATCCCTGTAAAATTTGACCAATTCTGTTCCAGTAATATAGCATGGAAAGGCATGGTAGTGGCACACTCACTGGTCAATTTTGGCAGATCCCATCAAGGAGAGAATCATCAAGGATAGTGAAAGTGAAAGGTATCTGAAAAAAAGACATGTAAAGGTAGACAAATATTTAGGTACCAACACATTTGATAAGATCATGAGGAGTTGGTTAAGTAACCGAGTCAATATATAGTCAGAGAATTCAACTGTTACCACATAAAAATAAATAAAAGGAAATAAAACATGGCTAAATTGATTAGAAATTTGCAAACGTACATCTATGCACAAGCTCCAACCTCTCTTTTTAAGGTATTTGCTTCATAATCACAACTGATCGAAAAAAACACGTAAAAATTCACTACTGAGTTCATTTATCATTGGCATCAGAAACTTAGTTATGCTTCACTGGGTTTGTTTTTGGGTGAGTAGTTTCCAACATAAGTACTAGACCTAAAAATGATTTTGCACTATAATGCAAGCTCCCCAGGGTCTATTCTCCCTTGTGCTCCTTCATATATTTGTTCCTAATCTCTAGTTTGAAAATAAGTCTTAAATTCAACAAACAAGATCTGAAGGGGCTCTTGGAACAAAAGTTAGTCAGAATCCAAAAGAGAATATGACATTCATCAAAACTATGTATCTTGTTTGTATATATGCTTAAAGCAATAGCCACCCGAAGTCATCTCCCTGTTCTTTCTTACTATTTTTGTTTCAGACTGCTACCCTTGGAATAAATCTTTAAATCAGAAAGAGCATGTCTAGCACCAATCTTAGTGAATGGTATTGGATGCGAAAGGTAGTATGTGTCCTGGTTGTTACATACCTGAAACATTAATGCCCCGTAGGAACTGACAACAACCCAATAATGTGAATTACCAAAGATCAATCTTCCTTAAGTCTTCTTATCTTTATTGGAAATAGTATTCAATCAAACAAACAGAGTCTGCTGCATTAAGCGTATCTCCTCCAAAATTCTTCAAAACAGTTGAGCTGATTATAAAACTCTGAAAGAGAAAGAATTAAGTAAATATGATATCAAATATATATCTTGCAATACTGGACCAAAAAAACTTAAAGACTTAAATCTCCACTTCAGCACTGAATAGAGAATCAGCAAGAGAAAAACAAAGCAAGTAAAACTACTTACTTATAAGCAGTTAACTAGAATGCATGCCTGGTTTGACATGCCTGTACAAGAGAAATAGGCAAAGAATGTGAGAAAAATTCACATGAAAGAATGAAAAGTTCTTCAAAATATGAGAATTGGTTGTATGCATGAAATGTGGTGACTACCTTGGATCAATCTCTTCCGCTCTCCTCTTCAATTGAAATTGTTCCAGGTCTTTGGTCAACAATCTAGAATGAAGAAATGTGCACCATTAGAATATGACAATTGTATGGGTTATATCAAATCAACAACATGACTAGCAATGCAGTATCTATGTAGATGCACAATTCTTGAGCTGATTCAAAATTCTTGAAACATGCTTTGAAGAAAATATTTTCAGTATAGAATGACTACCTGGCCAAATATTAGTGTAGCAAGCACCTCCGTTATAGCGATTCATTATGGATGAATATTTGTGGAATGTGAGCTATATAATCCCATTCCTGACCTTCTTTAAATTGGCACCGTTGTTCCAGTAAAGGACATAGAATGATTAATAGATAAGAGAGGGAATCTGGAAGTTTCTCTCTTGTCAAGGATTTAAGCTTAGGACAGTTGGAGATAGATAATATTTCAAGAGAGGTGAGGCGTTGAAGACCCACGTCTGTCAACGATAGGAGCTCAGGGAGATCCTTGATGTCTAGTTGCATAAGGCTTGTAAGACCCGCTTCTTTCAAAGATCGGAGCTTAGTGTTCCCTATTAGCCATGATTCAAGAGAGGTGAGGTGTTGAAGACCTGATTCTGTTAAGGACTGGAGCCTTGGGCAGTATTGTGGAATAAATTGGAGCTCAGGGCAGTTCCTTATGGATAAGTATTTGAGCTTGGTAAGCTGTTGAAGCCTCCTACCGTTCAGACACTTGAGGTTTGGAAAACCTGAAATTTGAAGAGTGGTAAGCATAGAGGGCAGCAGATGCTCCTCGGGAAATGACTCCAGGTTCTGGCATCCACCTGAGATTATGAGATTTGTAAGAAAGGCCTGTCATATTCCCACCACCCGCGTGAGCTGGTGGCAATTTCACTCAAGTCTCCGTAGGTTGGAAGTTAAACCATCTACAAACACCAGGGATGAACCGACAATGTCGGCCTCGCAAGGTTGGGAGTGTGTCTCCCTGCAACTTGAGCAACTTGAGCTTCGAGCAGTCATTGATCAGGTAGTATGCCGAGTCGAGAGCGGGCAATTCAATATATTCAAGATTAGTGCACCTTTCGATTGTCACGTACCGGAGAGAAGTGGGTTCCCCTTCTGAAATTGAGATGGAGAGGGAATTAGGACCCTTTAGATTGCTCATACTAAAATTAATCAACCTGGGGAAGACGACAGTTGAGAAGGTTAGTGGGACAGATAAATCGGTTCCACTCCCGTTGATTTCTATTGTTTCAAGAGATGGATGATAGCATCTGAACAACTCTGGCAGGAGAAACTCAAGTCTTTGGCTTTGTATGAATTTTAGTGATTTTAGTGTAGTGGGTAAACAAACTTTGTCCAAGGATATGGAGAAATGACAACCAATGATTTCCAAATGTTGCATAGAAGAAGTGGGGTCCCTGATTCTCCTCTATTAGAGACTCTATATTATGACATTGACTAACTCAGTATGTGGTTCCATTGGGATCTCGTCCACCGAGACACACTTGAAGTAGAACATATGAAGTCCGCAGAGAATTAAAGCTCTAGTCGTCTTTTCAACCGCAAATTACCATACCTCTCATCCGCAATTCACTGATGGTCGGAATATGGAGGAAGCCTCGGCAGCCTGCCCACATCCGCGAAATTCAAATTTCTTCAATGAAAGAAGCTCTTCTGGTAAATTTCCTTTGAGTCGGTGACAATTGATTAAATAAAGCTCCCGGAGACAAAGGAATTTGCATCCACAACATAGCCATTTCTCCCAATTGTCCATATCCTCAAACCTTAAAGTTTGTAGGGATTGAAAGGAGGAAGAAGCGTCCTCATTAGAAAAGAACTCTCTTCCAACCCTATCTATACCTTCCATCGATGATATAGAAAGATGTCTAAGAAAGGGTAGTTGCCCAAGTGGTGGCAACGTTGAACAATTACAACCCCGCAACTTCAAGGTTACAAGATTTGATAGTCCTCCTAGCCAGTTTGGAAATTTTTCACCGGGATAGCCATAAATTGTAAGCTGCTTTAAGTTTGGATGAGGCTGCAAGTTGTTTAGTACACCACTTGGTATAACAACATCATTAGGAGTATTATCTTGATTGTTCCATACCAAGATCAATTCATCAAGGTGCTTCTTATCTTCCATTTTTGCTCCCAATGCATCCTTGGCGCATCCCACATTTTGCAATTCTAAAATTTCACGCCTTCCCCCAATATTTGAAAGCTCTCCTAATTCATCAATTCTAAATCCATCTCTTTTGCCCACAATAAAATTATTCAACATTTCTAAATTTCTAAATCCACCAATGTGACATGGCATTTCCGAGCAGCTGCCTGTATCGAGATGACGCAAATTAATCAATTTATCCATCCTTGTAGGCCATGCAATGCAATACTCATGTTGTGATAGTATCAACGTTTGTAAATTGTACAAGTCACATAATGAATTAGGTAATTTTTGGATCTTCGTACATGAGGTATCCAAATAACGCAAATGTTTTAATTCACCTATTGAATCGGGCAAATCAGCAAGATTACAACAATTCAATTTTAATACCCGTATGTACCTCCATTTGGATAACATAACGTGTAAATCAAATCTTCTACTTAGCGGAATGAGCGTCAAATGCAAGGATGTCCGAAGACGCTCACACTTTCTTTCGACAATGGCTTCAAAACTCTTGATCCCCAGGCGTTCACCAAAGTCGTCACTTGAAATGCAATGCGTGACGAAAGTTCTCAGAAATTTCTGGCACCTTATCATCCTGAAACCGAATGCAAAATTCTCTAGATATATATTGGGCCAAGTCATGTATGAGATCATGCATGACAAAGCTTGATTCTTTGGTAATAGATTTCAAAAAACACTTGGATAGGAGTACATCAAAATACTGCTCACCTACCTCAACCATTCTCATTGCTTTTGAAATTGAATGTCCTTCTGCCATCCATAATAGAATTAGGTACTCCTTGTCGAACTCGTTGTCCTTAGGGAAAATGAGCAATAAGCAAACAGCTTCCAGATGCAAGGGGAGATCTTGATAACTCAATATCAAGGAAGGAAGAATTTCATCATCTTTCAAATTCCATATTTCACTCTCCAAAATTTTCTCCCATTCCCTTGCGTCAGTTTTGGAATATAAGAGACTCCCTAGTGATTTTATCCGCAAAGGCAACTTTGGCATTTAGCCACAATCTTTCTTCCTATTGATTCAAGTTGAGGATATGGGCCAGACTCTCCATCTTCAAATGCAAAGTTTTCAAATAAGGACCAAGAATGTTCCTCCGACAACCCTTCGAGAGTATGAATATCTGCACGCATGATTTTTGCAACGTTTTGATTGCGAGTGGTCACAACAACCTTGCTTCCTTCAGCGGCAGCTAGGAATGGAATTCGTAACCTTTCCCAGGCCGTTCGGAGAGACACTCGTAGCCCGTCCCCTTCACTTGGGGATTTCTCCCAAACATCATCCAGAACAAGTAAAAATTTCTGGTCAACAAGGCACTTCTTCAGGTTTTGCTGAAGCAAATCTAGGCTTTCACCTTGAGTATTAGATCCGATTGTCTGGAGTATTGATTTTGTTATCTTTAGAAGGCTAAACTCCTCGGAAACGCAAATCCATACTTTCTGTTGAAAGTGTTCTTGCACTCTCTCATCGTTATACAAAAGCTGAGCCAGGGTGGTCTTGCCTGCGCCGCCCATGCCAACTATGGAGATCACATCTATCTTCTTCTTGCGACTTGTACTATTATCAGACAACAACCTTTTAATCATGTCCTCTTTGATTTCAACCCTGCCGACCACATCAGATTCATCCACCAGAGAGGTCGAATGTAATCTTTGTGGCAATTTCTTACTACCACCCTTCAAATCAAGCACATCTATTGCTTGGGCAAGAACTTCCAGTCGACGGATGATATCCTTTACCTTAGACTCCATGCTTTGACGATCAAGAAGTATGGCCTTAAACCATGTAGAAAAGCCGTTCAATAGGTGAGTTGGGCCAGTCTGGGAGTGGGAGTCAGCAGCTTCCATCTTGCATCGCAAAGCTTCGGTGGAAATCTCGTCAAGAAGGTCTTCCGCATCATACACAGCATTCTTAAGCTTCACCAACCACTTTTGACACCTTCATGAGGCAAATTGCTTGACCTCAGCATGGTCAAGCACTGCATCCACAACCAGCAATTTCATCCCCAAATCCAGGAGGAGTTCATCACTGGCCTTCTGTCCCTCGATGACGTTCCAGATCTCCGAAGAAGCCAAGCGGTCGAAAATAACTTGGAGAGAAGCCGAGACAAAACCTCCTGCAAAGATCTCCAAGGCCATGTCTTTCTGTTTCTCTTCCCAGAAAGTGAAGGAATTGAGAGGAAGATGAAGGTAAGCAGGTGCCGAATGCACTTCTTTTTCTTTCAATGATGACTTTTTTTTTTTTTTAAAGATAATTTTAAAATAATTATATAACCATTTACAATAATTAAAAGTAAAACATTAAACATTCAAATTATTTTGACCATGACATGTCTTCTTCAAGAACGTTTAAAATAGATAAAAGGTGAACGTTTAAAATAGATAAAAGGCATAACCTCGAGATTGCAATTTACTACATTGTAATTAAATTATTTAATTTAAAAAAAACATAAAAACTATTTTTAAAATATATTTTATAATGTTACCAATGAGTTAAAAAAATTATTTTAGGTTTTAGGAACAAAAAAGTATTTTAAAAAAACTATTTTAAAAACCATTAATAAATATATATGTGGACTCCTAAAATTGGTGTAATTTTTTTATTATTCTTTTGTTTATTTATTGTGAAAAGAAAGGATGGGACTTTGTGGATTTATTTTTTATAAAAATTTATATTGGATTTTTATAAAAAGAAAAGATAGTGGGATTTATGGTTTATAAAAAGAAAAGATATGAGTTCACATAACTCGTGTTTAAAATTTGAAAAGGCAGATATAGGAGAAGGGGAGGGTCCCAAGTTGAGTTATAATTTATTATATTGTAATAAAGTTTTTAGTTGTTAAAAAAAAGAAAAATGTGGAGTTGTTTTATTACAGTTAGGCAGTAAATCAGGACTCCAATATGAAACCCTTTCATTTTTTGATGTCCCAGTTATGCATATGGATAAAAAGAAAATACAATGGATTGGTTATTTTATGAAAAAGAAATGACGGTGGAGGTTGTTGATTTATTTTTTATGAAAAAAAACAGAGTGGAATTATTTTTAATAAAAAGAAAAAATGATAGATTTGTTTCTATAGAAAAGAAAAAAAATGATAGAGTTGGTGGGTCTGTTTTTTATAAAAAGAAAGGATATCCTTGTTTTCAAAAGAAAAGATGGTGGAGTTGTTTTGGATTTATTTATTTATTTTTAGAATTGGTAATGGTGGAGTTGGTAGATTTATATTCTTAGAGCAACTCCAATCTAAGCTACATTCAAAAGGCCATTCCTATAACCGCTAAAAAGACACCTCAAAGACAAAAATCGTTCTCCAATCTGAATGTGCAGATTGTGAGATGCTAAGAAATGCCATCCAAGGCTTCTGCCGACATTTGGTAATCTTTAAAG
The DNA here is from genome assembly GCA_016808115.1 of Tetrastigma voinierianum. Taxonomy (NCBI): domain Eukaryota; kingdom Viridiplantae; phylum Streptophyta; class Magnoliopsida; order Vitales; family Vitaceae; genus Tetrastigma; species Tetrastigma voinierianum. The sequence goes on from JAEQBH010004677.1 coordinate 40,485, forward strand.
AGACAAAGAGGCCAGAAATAATGGCCACATATTATTCCTCTAAACGGCTATATTTCATCCCATATATAAAGAAGTTTAATTATATTTTTTAATAAAACATTAAATTATTAAATAAGACTATTTTGGTACCTACCATTCAAAGAAAACACTATTCACTGGGACAGCAAAAATACCGCTCAAGATCAGAAATTCAAGATTTAAGATCCTATTTTTCGTAAGAACTTTCATCGGAAATGCTTCATAAAAAGAACACGTTATTTTTCTAATGGAAAGAAAATATGGAGTTGGTGATATTTCCGTTGTTGTTGTTGTTATGGTCGTCATTATCATGAATTGATTATTATTATTATTATTATTTTATGATATTGACGTTGTCATCGTTATCATCGTCATTATTAGTATTTTAAGAGAAAAATGTGTTTAATTTTTAACCTCACACGGATAGAATATCCTCACATGCCCTCGCTCCAATCAAGACCTAACAAACACCCCAATGAAAGCAATGATAAAATGAAATCGAAATTAGGAAAGAAATGGTGGTAATTCGTGTCGTGTTCCGATCCTGTCAATATACAAGTATTCCACTATATTTACTAACCTGAACACAACAAATATAATAAATCGATACATAAGTGTTTTATTGTATTTAATAACTTGAACATAACACAAATAATAATCACATCAAATAAATACGAGTCAATTAGTATTTGAGTTGACTGATACTAATACATATACCCTATTAATTTAATCATTTAAAATAATATACCTAGTTATTAACTCCATCAATATTTACTAACGAATAACATATTAAAAGAGGTTAATCGAAGATTAAATATTAATTGATATGATAATTAAATCAATCAATTCGCATCGATTTCGTGTTATGTAAATTAGCATGAATAAAACCCGTTTACTAAACGAGTTATGCGGGTCAATAAAAATTTGATCAAAACACAATTATACTCTATCCAAAAAACGTATAATACGTATCGTGTTAAATTTTATCAGGCATGTCAAGTATGTCCCCTTGTCTGTGGTTAATGTCTCCTTGCATCACCAGAAACTTTTATCACAGAAAATCCTAGTGAAGTGAGTGCAATCTGCTAAATAAAAACAGAGAGATGGAAGCTGGCTGTATTGAAATATGAATTTTCTTAACCCAACAGACAAGGCTTGTCGGATGAGGGAAAAAAAAATTTATCTTGAATGAAAAATATTTTAAAGAAATTGTTTGACTGTATCGCTACTGAGTTTATTATTTATCATTGGTAATAAAAATTTAGTTGAGCTTCACTGGTTTTGTTTTTGGATCAGTGGTTTCCAGCAGAAAGTCCTAGACTTAAAAAAAAAATTGCCCAACAGAGCAAGCTGCCCAGGGTCTATTCCTCATATATTTGTTCCTGATCTCTAGTTTGAAAATGAGTCTTAGATTCAACAAAACAAAGAAGGTTCCTTCTCCATCAAAAGTATGGGAAAACAACATTCAGTTCTGGAAGAGAGCTGAGGTTCTGCAGTACTTGAACAAGGGTATCAAGATAAAGGGGTTCTTGTTGGATCAAATGCTAGTCAGAATCCAAAAGAGAATATATGACATTCATCAAAACTGTGTCTTGCTTGTTTGTATGCGTAAAGAATAGAGCCACCCTAAATCAAACAAACAGAGAATATGTTATGCACCCTAGTCTCCAAGAATATAAACAAGATCATGACACCCTGTGATAAATATATTACAAAGTTAAATCCCCAATTTTGTTGCATGGGAAAGAGATCAACAAGCAAAAATCCATGGTAGGTCCTCAAAAGGATTAAAATAATTAAAATATTTCACAGATGGTAAAGAGTTGTCTTTGCATTTTGAAAGGTAAACTGAAGAAGCCATGGAAATACAATTCTCGGATGGTTAAAATGTGAATTACCAAAGATCAATCTTCTTTAAGTCTTCTTATCTTCATTGGAAAAATTCTTCAATCAAACAAACAGAGTCTGCTGCATTAAGCGTATCTCCTCAAAAATTCTCCAAAACAGTTGAGCTTTTCATAAGACACTAAAAGCCAAAAGAGAAATAATTAGTGAATTTGATATCAAATGTATGTTTACCTTTCAAAATGCAAGGACAACTCTTAAATATCCGTGAAAATTTTAAATTAGTTTAATCCTTTTGAGGACCTACCATAGATTTGTGCTTGTTGATCTCTTTCACGTGCAACAACATTGGGGATTTGACTTTGTAATGTATTTATCACAGGGTGTCATGATCTTGTGTATATTCTTGGAGACTAGGGTGCAGAGCATGCTCTGATTGTTTGATTTAAAAGTTTTTCCTTATGTTCGCTTTACGAAGAGGAGCAAGGGAAGATTATTAACACAGGTTGGCAACATTTTGTACAATTTGAGATTAGAATCAAATGTGGTTTTGCTAACATGGGTTTCTGTTTTACTTCCAGAATGGACTAAGTTATATGTGAATTTATCTGTCTATTTCTCTTGAAGAGGCACAGAGGAAATCAATAAAATCTCTAATTGCAAGAATTTTAGATCAATGTTACTTCATTAAATATCACAAACTCTTCATTGGTATATTATTTGAGTCCATGTCTCCTTCAATATTCAATCTTTTGAGATTCTGATATTGGGTTTATTTTCCGTGGGCTAATGCATTGGGAACCACTTCTGATTATTAGTTGTGTTTCAGGTATGCAACAAGAAGGAAACATACTACCTTCTGCATCCCAATACCATTCACAATCTGTTTCTTTGATTACTGACGTCTCCTATAACTCATACATTTCGGGGAAAAAATTGATTCATCCCACTGCAAAAAGACGTGTGACAATTGTTTGGAGATCAAAAAATTTGTTGAGAAGGATGTTACTGAGATCACAAAGCAGTTGTTTTATCCACAATTGTTGTTTCAGACACCTGGCAACATCGCCTATTGGATACTTGCAAACATTTCCATTATTTAGATAGTTATTCCGCTATCAAATAACATATCATGAATTGGTGCTTAGGGCATGCTTTGCATTGTTTTTTTTTACTGCAGATATCATAGTACGCCATGAAAGTTTATCGCCTGTGCTCTCTAACCAAGACACAGAAGGCTTATAGCGTAAAAGAGTTTGAATTAGCATGAGTTGGAGCTGTTGCTATAGGTTCAATCTAAGGTCGTAAACATGAACTCCATAAACATTCTACCACTCCTCTCATGATGCTGCTGTTTGATATACGAAGCATGTTCCCTTCCTCAGAAAAATCATCTAAACTTAGCAATTTTGATGCAACTCTAGCAAAAGGATCTCTAACAACAGGGAACCTTAGTCCTCCACGAATAGAAACCCCAGCTCATCTTCAAGAGTTCTGTGACGCCCTATTTTTCGGGGGTCCATTGATCACCGTCAACCTACGGAAACTTATGTGTCTCATATCATGAGACTCATACATGAGTAAAATAGCCACATCGAGCCCATACATCCTTACTCACCAAAAAAATAATCAACTATATTACAATAGTTTCAAGATTTAATTTCACTCTTATTCAAAACATATATCAAATTTAAGAATTCTAATACATGTTTTACAAAATATATATCAAAATCACAAGTCGGCTTTCTTCTCAAAAGCAGCCTCTAGTGAGCGTCGTCTTCCCCGAATACTCTCTCAGACCGGTGGTCCCACGACAAATGGAAGAATGCCCAAAGACGATAATCTCCTACAAGGGTTATCCCACTTAAGTCGCTTCACTAATGGCACACCACACATTTAAGTAAAATATGCAAGTTCCTACTCAAATGTCTATATGTCATGGATGAGAATGTGACTCACCCATTCCCACATCTCAAGTCTTCACTGACTCCCTCACGCATGTCTAAGCCAAATGTGAGAAAACACTGTTTTCAAAACAAAAGGTTTTTGTTTTTGAAAACATAATACCAATTTCTGATAAAATTCTATTTGACAACCCTCCAAGGTGAATTGTTGGATAACTCTCCAAAACAGTCATGGGTCCTCCTCTGAGATGAGCTGTTAGACAACTCTCCAAGGCAATTCTTCGGAAAATCTTCCCATCAAATTCATTTGACAACCATGTTTTTCATGTCATGCACTCACACCTATTACTCTAGGTTTCCCAGTACATATGCAATGCAATATGTCATTTCATAATAGTTCATGTTAATATATCAAGCATGCATATATTAACAAAATTCACACAAAAACAACATATTATTTATTCCTAGCACACACAAAATTACCTACATGAGCTAATATACAATCCGATACCCATCTTCGAGTCGCCTAAAGCATCACACTAACACACAATTTGCATGTTATTCAAACACCAAGCAATAACATACAACAATAGCATACATGACCATTTCCGCTTGGTCCTGTATTTCTGAATATCTGGCCCCAAGGTTTTGGGACTGATCAAATGGCCACTCACGGCCTCATACCATCCATTCCATTTGAATGACTCTTAAGCCAAAAATAACCAAAGTAGGAAAAGAACCCCTACCTCCCGGAGTTTGTCGAAACTCCACAATACTGGTACCCCCACGTAGCTCTTGCAGTGGGGACAAACTTTGTCTCTTGGCTCACCGAGATTTGACGGACGGATCACCGTAAAATCTGTATATAAAGGGGAGAGCCTTCTTACTCTAAAACCTCTTCTCCTCTCTCTTCGATTCCCTCTCTCTCTTCCTTTCCCTCCCAAACTGGTTTGGGAGAAGATGGGTCAAGATTGGGTGTCCTCTCACTTGCCAGGTGTCAAATTCTCATTAGCCACCTTGGATTACACTCATCCTTATCCATCTACCATAATTTCCTTATAATAAAGACGCATGTCACGTGGTCTCCCCACGTCCCACTCTGAGCTCATGTTTGACCATCTCTCCACTCGACATTAGTCTCTCACCTTCTGTTCACCCAATCATGCTAAGGTCTCGCACTACCCTCGTCAGCTCGAAAAACGGAAATTCGACCGCCTTAGAATTCAACAAATTCACGCATAAACTAGATTTCACGACGATTCCAACTACACTCCGTATCATTATTCAAGATCTAGAAAAATTTCGGATTTTGACCGAAATTACCATTTTATCATTTTTCAGAAAATTAGAATTTTATCGGATTTTAAAAGTTCGACTTAGTATATGCACTAATTTACCTCTTTTTAGCTTTCCGCCTGATGATTTTTCTTTCAAACACCCTAAAGTGCTAAAATTGAACTCGTATTTTATAACAGAATCCAGCAAATACTTCAAATACTTCGAACTGTTCTTGTTAAAGAATCTGGGGAGGGAGTCATGGCGTACCACATATTTGGGTGAGTTTTCATCCGTTTCCTTTGTTTTCACTTCTCAATCTAAATATGTTAACTTATCTAATTTCTTGAGAACAGAAAGGAGCATTTCTGTTATAAAATTATATCCTAATACTTTGCACTGTTTTCTCACCCCTCAACCTAGAAATGCCACGTTACAGCAAATAAGCAAAAGAATTCTAGAAGCAAGGAAGAACTCTCAGTCACCCATTGGGAAGTAAGTTCAGGTTTTACTCCCATTCATAATTATAAGATTTCTTGGATGCTTATTTCACATATATACGTTATCATAAGGTGGCTGCACATTATAGGGAATTAGCTAACAGAAATTACTTAATTAGTAAACCATATTTATTTCCAATGGTGATGTTGGCTTCATGCAGGGCAAAGATAAGCAAGCATGGAGATAGAGGTTGGAAACCATTGAGTCAACCATCATGAATACTAAGCAAGACAGACAAGAATAGTAAGGGTAGCAACGTCAGTACTGATACCATCAAGAGGAGAAGAGACTCTGCAAGGTTTTGGATGCAAATGCAAACGAGGATGATGACTTCGCCAAGAGCACTGATCGGTCCAGAGGAAGGGCAGTGAAAAGGCACAACAAAGGCGGTGAGGTTAACAATATAATAGAGACAGAAGACTATTACAACCAGTGCATAGATGATGACTTAGATTTTGATGATTCCATTTGCGAAGCTGCCATTAATGAATCAGGTTCAAAGGCCGACAGGGATGGTGCGAGAAGAACACTGCCTTCATGGTCAGCACCAAGCAATGAGGGTGGCAACCGACATCCTAATATGTTCCAAGAATATTTCTTCAAGGGGTAGTAGTAATTAGTAAACATATTGTTGCCATTATTTAAAATTTTGCATTCCTATCTTAGAAAAAGATCTAAGGCATGCATTTCAGGTTCAGAGAATCAGATTGTGCTGCTTGGAATATATAACCGAAGATGAATAAATATACTATGTTGTATAGTGTTAGTGTTGTATTTGAAAGCTTGTTCCTATGCGTTTGAGGTCTATTAATATTACTTTTTGTCATTTTCTTTTCCTCTTAAAACACATATTACAGAAGGGAAGATGGAGGGTTGTGACCAATCCCTAATTATGTTCTGAACAAGACATGGCCCTAAGCACCATTTCATGAAATATTATTTGATAGTGGAATAACTATCTAAATAATGGAAATGTTTGTTGCAATTGTCCAATAGGCGATGTTGCCAGGTGTCTGAAACAACAATTGTGGATAAGTTGTCCAAATCGTTACTTTCAAGTATTAAATTAAAGTCAAATTAGAGGGGAAAAAAGTGTTGTCATGGTTTTTAGAGAAGAAATGAGACGAAGAGCTTGGAAACCTTGGATTTGTACACTTGATGACAAAAGTAGAACAAAAACTGCAACTTTTAATTAAGAAATAAAGAGACATAAGAAGATAAAGGGGGACATTTCATTCTTCCCACACAGTATGTACCAAATAAAAGGGACAAATTCCCTCTCATTCAATCATATCCCTATGCATGATTAATTCTATACCCAATTGCTGTATGTATTACTACCCTATCACGATGTTGGATTGTGTCAAAACATAGATTTCCTCATGCTTTAGGTCTAAGGACATCACTCTGATGAGAACTACTTAGGACATATAATTGATATTGTATTCTCATACATAGTGGGTTGGTCAAATATTTTGTTTACCAATATGTACAAATAAGTGAACTTGATATCAAATATCCATGATCACTAAAGCATAACCATCAATCAAACTCCAAACTAGTTTTAGTTCATTATTGCTCCATCAATAATGTGTGACTAGGGGCATTTTAGAATAGTATTCGTTTCATTCTTAAGAGTTCTACTATCAAGTTACGTACTTGATGACCATATATAAATGGAATCAACTATTCATGGAATGAATTAACATATTAAAACCATAAAAATGATAATAAAAATGTCTCTTTAAAAATGAAATGTAAAATAATAACAATTGCGCTATTGCCCTAGGGCACATCACTAACAAAATCTGCATCCAACCTTTATCAAATTTGTCCCCCATATCTCTTATTATACGTCTCTTGCCCTCTCTCTAATGAAATCTCTCCACACATCTCTGCGTGTGTGTGTGTGTCTATTTACTTGAGTGTCTTCAAATTTGTCATATAGAGGATGAAGTCAAGTAAAAAAGAGAAACAACTTGATGAAGTCAATGAGGCTTGGGATGGGATTCCCAAAGTTCTCAAATTATGATCAATTTAATTACAATATTCTACATGCAAGTCTCATGGAGTAAACATTCATTAGAAGTTTGGACATTATTTATCTACAAATAAACAATCGACTCTCGTTTATTCAAACAATGAGAACCAATGCCCATGGTCACTGATATAAGCATAAGAAGGTTCATTAATATATTGATGTACCACCGTCTATAGAACAAGCACTAGACCTATCTCCATGTGTGGAATGTGAGCTATATACTATCCATCTTTCCCATCATGAATTGGAACTGTTCTTTCGGAAAGGAACAGCAATTGACAATCAGAAAAAGAAAGAGATTGGCAGTCCCAAAAATTCCTGGTCACAGTTGACACCCAAGAAGAAAATTTCGTCAAAATGGGAAAGAAAAAAGTTAGGAAGGTACACCACAAAGTTTAAACCTGTTGACCTGGTGCAGAACAGAAAAATCTCCAGGGCCTTTGGTCATGGGAACTCCTAGTAAACGCAAACTGCCAAATCAAAACAGAGCATCCCTGTAAAATTTGACCAATTCTGTTCCAGTAATATAGCATGGAAGGGCATGGTAGTGGCACACTCACTGGTCAATTGTGGCAGAACCCAACAAGAAGATAATCATCAAGGATAGTGAAAGTGAAAGGTATCTGAAAAAGACACAAAAAAGTTGACAAATATTTAGGTACCAACACATTTCATAAGATCGTAAGGAGTGGGTTAAGTAACTGAGTCAAATGCTTGTCAGAATCCAAAAGAGAATATAACATTCATCAAAACTATGTATCTTGTTTGTGTGTATGCTTAAAGCAATAGACACTCGAAGTCTATCTCCCTCGTTCTTCTTACTATTTTTGTTTCAGACTGCAACCCTTGGAATAAATCTTAAATCAAAGAAACAGAGCATGTCTTGCACCAATCTTGTGAATCGTATTGGGATGCAGAAGGTAGTATGTGTCCTTGTTGTTACATACCGGAAACACAATGCCCCGTAGGAACTGATAATCAGAAGTGGTTCCCAATGCATTAGCCCACCGAAAACAAACCCAATAATGTGAATTACCATAGATCAATCTTCCTTAAGTCTTCTTATCTTTAATGGAAAAATTATTCAATCAAACGAGCAGAGTCTGGTGCATTAAGCGTATCTCCTCCAAAATTCTTCAAAACAGTTGAGCTAATTATAAAACTCTGAAAGCTAAAAGAGAAAGAATTAAGTAAATCTGATATCAAATATATGTTTTGCAATACTGGACCAAAAAAACTTAAAGACTTAAATCTCCACTTCTCTAGCACTGGAATAGAGAATAGCAAGAGAAATAGAGAAAAAACCAAAGCAAGTAAAACTACTTACTTATAAGCAGTTAACTAGAATGCATGCCTGTACAAGAGAAATATGCAAAGAATGTGAGAAAAATTAAACATGACAGAATGGAAAGTTCTTCAAAATATGAGAATTGGTCGTATGCATGAAATGTAGACTACCTTGGATCAATCTTCCCCTCTCCTCTTCAATTGAAATCTTTGTTCCAGGTCTCTGGCTTCAAACAAACTTAGAATGAAGAAATGTGCACCATAAGAATATGACAATTGTATGGTTTATATCAAATCCTAACAACATGACTAGCAAATGCAGTATATATGTAGATGCACAATTCTTGAGCTGATTCAAAATTTTGAAACAAAAGTTTTCTGAAGAAAAATATTCAGTATAGAATGACTACCTGGTTCGTTATAGTGACTCATTATTGATGAATATGTTACATAGAAGAAGTGGGGGTCCCCCGGATTTTCTCCTCTAGAAGAGACTCTACATCATGACATTGACGAACTCTGAGCACGTGTGGTTCCATTGGTAGCTGCTTCCACTGAGACACACTTGAAATTTTCAACTGCAATTTACCATAATCCACCATCATCAATGAAAGAAGTTTCCTGTGAGCTTGGGACAGTCGATTAAATAAAGCTCCTGGAGACAAAGGAATTTGCATCCATAACATGACCATTCCTCCCAATTGTGCATATTCTCAAATATTAAAGTTTGTAGGAATCGAAAGGAGGAAGAAGCAGCGTCCTCATGAAAAAAGAACTCTCTTCCCACCCTCTCTATACCATTCATCCGTGAGATAGAAAGATATTTGAGAGAAGGTAGTTGCCCAAGTGGTGGCAACGATGAACATTTGCAATCCCGCAACTCCAAGGTTACAAGATTTTGTAGTCCTCCTAGCCAGTTTGGAAAATTTTCACCAGGATATCCGTAAATTGTAAGTTGCTTCAAGTTTGGATGAGGCTGCAAGTTCTTTAGTACGCCACTTTGTATAGCAACATCATTTGGAGTACCTTCCCTATCCCAGCCCAAGATCAATTCATCAAGGTGCTTCTTATCTTCCATTTTTGCTCCCAGTGCATCCTTGGCGCATCCCACGTTCTGCAATTCTGAAATTTCAAGCCTTCCCCCAATATTTGAAAGCTCTCCTAATTCATCAATTCCGAATCCATCTCTTTGGCCCACAATAAAATTATTCAACTTTTCTAAATTTCTTAATCCACCAATGTGACATGGCATTTCTGAGAAGCCTTCTACACTGAGATTACGCAAATTTATCAATTTATCCATCCTTGTAGGCCATTCAATGTAACTCCTTGATGAATATGGTGATAGTATCAACGTTTGTAAATTGTACAAGTCACATAATGAATCAGGTAATTTTTTATTCTTCATAGAGAAGAACTCCAAAAACCGCAAATGTTTTAATTCACCTATTGAATCGGGCAAATCGATAAGATTATCACAATACCATGACAACACCCGTATGTACCTCCATTTGGATAACATAGTGTGTAAATCAAATCTTCTATTTAGCCGAACGAATGTCAACTGGAAGTATGTCCGAAGACGCTCACACTTTCTTTCGACAATGGCCTCCAAACACTTGATCCCAGGGCTTCCACCAACGTGACGAAAGTTCTCAGGAATTTTTGACACCTTATCATCGTCATATCGAATGCAAAATTCTCTAGATATACATTGGGCCAAGTCATGTATGAGATCATGCATGACAAAGCTTGATTCTTCGGTAACAGATTTTTGAAAAAAACACTTGGATAGGAGTTCATCAAAATACTGCTCACCTACCTCAAACATTCTCTCATTGCTTTTCGGAAATTGTACAAGTCCTTCTGCCATCCATAATAGAATTAGGTCCTCCTTGTCGAACTCATGGTCCTTAGGGAAAATGGAGCAGTAAGCAAAACATTGCTTCAGATGCAAGGGGAGTGCTTGATAACTCAATATCAAGGAAGGAAGAATTTCATCATCTTTCAAACTCCATATTTCACTCTCCAAAATTTTCTCCCATTCCCTTGCGTCAGTTTTGGAATACAAGAGACTCCCCAGTGATTTGACCGCTAAAGGCAATCCTTTGCATTTAGCCACAATCTTTCTTCCTATTGATTCAAGTTGAGGATATGGGCCAGACTCTCCATCTTCAAATGCAAGTTTTTCAAATAAGGACCAAGAATGTTCCTCCGACAACCCTTCGAGAGTAAGAATATCTGCACGCATGATTTCTGCAACTTTTCGGTCGCGAGTGGTCACAACAACCTTGCTTCCTTCGGCGGCAGCGAGGAATGGAGTTCGTAACGTTTCCCAAGCCCTTCGGAGAGGAACTCGTAGCCCTTCCCCTTCACCTGTGGATTTCTCCCAAACATCATCCAGAACAAGTAGAAATTTCTGGTCAACAAGGCACTTCTTCAGGTTTTGCTGAAGCAAATCTAGGCTTTCACCTTGAGTATCAGATCCGATTGTCTGGAGAATTGATTTTGTTATCTTTAGAAGGCTAAACTCCTCGGAAACGCAAATCCATACTTTCCGTTGAAAGTGTTCTTGCACTCTCACATGGTTATACAAAAGCTGAGCCAGGGTGGTCTTGCCTGCGCCGCCCATGCCAACTATGGAGATCACATCTATCTTCTTCTTGCGACTTGTACTATTATCAGACAACAACCTTTTAATCATGTCCTCTTTGATTTCAACCCTGCCGACAACATCAAATTCATTCACCATAGAGGTCGAATGTAATCTTTGTGGCAATTTCTTACTACCACTCTTCAAATCAAGCACATCTATTGCTTGGGCAAGAACTTCCAGTCGACGGATGATATCCTTTACCCTAGACTCCATGCTTTGACGATCAAGAAGTATGACCTTAAACCATGTAGAAAAGCCGTTAAATAGGTGAGTTGGGCCAGTCTGGGAGTGGGAGTCAGCAGCTTCCATCTTGCATCGCAAAGCTTCGGTGGAAATCTCGTCCAGAAGGTCTTCGGCATCATACACAGCATTCTTTGTAGGATATGATTTAATTAACCTAGATCACCATGTTAGAATACAAAACATAATTTTAATGGAGAGAATATGAATATTATGTACTGATTTAATCCACAACGCGCCTTCGACGCGAATTGATGAAGACCAGAAAGAAAATTCGAATCTCAAGATCTCAAGATCTTCTCCCGAATGGCCCCTCGATGACACCGGCTTAAATGGTAACGCCTCACTTGCCAGTAAAAATATCTCAAATCAGATGCCAGAATTTATAATACGTATCCCAGGCCGGGAGTGACTGAGCCTTCTTTATATTGAGTTGGCGACCACGGGCCCTCTCACGGGTCGCCATACTGTACTCCCAATACACTGCCAAATCCCATATGGTTTATTAAGAATCCTAATAATCTCACCAATTAGACCGACAAATCCAGCTTAATAAATCCAATTAATAAAGCCCACTTTATGAAAATCTAACATCTCCCACTCGAGCGATATTAATCAAAACAAAACCGCGCGTACCTTTATATCGGGTCTAGAGATTATTCTTAATAGTCAGACCGATCCCATAAAGTCTCGAACACTAATCACAAGCAGAATCAGACAGATCACGCAAGCCCTTCCATGGTCACGAATGCTTTCAACTTTACCGATATGGATTCATTATGAGAAAGGTGGTTTAAATGGACAATACTCATAATGAGTGATACTTCATGCAAGTATCCATTTTGTTAAATTCAAATTCTTCCTTAAGTGTCACAAAACCTAGTGTGTCACCGCAGAATATCCATCATGGTTCCAACGTAACTCGTATATGTGTTACCTTAATAGGTAACTTTACTTTACGCAGAATAAAACACGCTGCTAAGGCTAATGCCAAGAATGCCCCATAGCCTCGTATTCAAGGTTTACATAATGCCTTGAGATTTTCAATTATATGTACTAACTCGATAAACCTACATTCACAAATACCTTATTGAATGTAAAAGAGTTGATACAAATTCAATTATTACAAAAATGTAATGAAATCGGATTCATCCTTCATAAGAGCAACATAAAACTTAATAGCTCCCACTAATTTACAGTATCCCATGATACTCCTAAGCCCATGTTAATGACATGTCGATCAAATACACAAGGGCGAAGGCCTTTGTAGTTGGGGCGGATCCGCAATCATATCATCCGTTGATATGTGCTCCAATCGCAACGTCACCGCTTTTAACTTTTCTTTATAAGAAGTCGTACTTGACCTCCATGTGCTTTAGACCCTTGAGACCTCTCCGTTGTTGTTAATAAACAACACCGCAGAGTTATTGTCACAATACAACTCAGAGGCCTATCTACAAATCAAATACTTAACTCCTTAATGAGGTTTTGGAGCCAAATCGCCTTGAAGTTGCTTAAAAGCATGCTACAAAACTCCACTTGCATGGCAGAGGATGCTATTGATTTTGTTTCTCACTTTTCCATGATAATCGCGCTCCTTAACTTAAAAATGTAACCTCGTTGTTGATTCTTTCATCCCGACAAATAGCAAAGTCTCGAACCGAATACCCAACTACTGTGAGGTCCCGAACATGTTTGTAAATCAACATATACTATCCTTCTTAAGTACTCCTATAACTTTCGCAAAGAACCCAATGATCATGTCCCGGGTTTGACTGACATTCGCCTAGGAAGTCCTCGTTGCAAACTAATATCTCGGTCTAATGGTACTTGAGCATACATAATACTCCCAAGTGCACTAGCATACGTACACTTTTCATTCGGGTTTCTCTATATCCGAATGAGGACATTGTGATAGACTCCTAACTTATCGCTCTTTGCGCACAGGAGTAATTCCGGTTTACATAGTTGCATGTTGAATCTTTCTAAAATACGATCAACATATGCCCTCTGAGATAAACCCAATAGTCTGCAAGAACGATTCATGTGAATCTCAATGCCTAGGACAAAAGACGCCTCACCAAGGTCCTTCATTTCAAAGTTCTTTGACAACATCCGCTTTGTCTCATGCAGTAAACCAAGGTCACCGCTGCGCTGTGATATCATCCATATGAGTATTAGGAAAATAAATTTCCCTCCCACCGACCTTGCAAAGATACATTGATCTACTTTGTTCTCAACAAACCGTATGAAGCAACAACACTATGAAACTTTAAGTACCATTGTCTAGAAGCTTGCTTCGAGACCATAAATAGACTTTTTCGCCTACATATACAAGTTTACTCAATCATTTGCCACAAACCTCGGGTTGTAGTCATATAGACTTCTTCATTAAGGTCTCCATTGAGAAAGACACAGCTTTAACATCCATCCGGTGTAACCCACATCAAATGAGCAACTAATGCCATGATCACTGTAAAGAATCTAGAAGAGACCCCGGAGAGTGCTGCCGTTTCCATAGTCTACTCCTTCTCTCTTTGAGTGAAACCTGGTCACTGGCCCAAGCTTAAATTCTCAATCTTCCTTTATGGTCCTTTTAGTCTTATACACTCATTTGCAAATAATGGGTCTATGACCTTCGTGCAATTCAATAAGTTCCCCAAACTCCATTATGCCTCATAGATTGAATTCTCATCTCTCATTGCATCCAACCACAATTCGACCGAGGACAAGAAACAGCCTTCATAAGTTATTGATCAGTCACGTAACCGATATCGTAGTCTTGCTCTCCTATATAGACTAAATAGTCCTGGTATTGGGCTTCGACGCCTCCCTAGCGGATCTCCCATCGGAGTAGTAATTGCCACATCATGCACCCGAGAGCCATGGACATTGAGCCGTCTCAACAACAGGATCCTAGTCTCAACAGTTCATTATGGTGTGTGGAGTTTCCACAATTATCTCAGATGGAGGAGATATTGCATACCACTTTACCCACCCTGCACTATCATCCTCAATAGTCCGTGGAGCGCCTACTTTCCGCCACATCAAACCCAAAACTTAGCTGCCTGCGGATTCCACAATTCAGGCTCCATCAGGATTATAGAACCGATATCCCTTCGAATGTTCCGGGTAAGATACAAAGTAACATCGAGTGGTTCCGGAGTTCAACTTACTTAATGTTGATTATATAACTTCATCAAGCAGGACATCCCTAAACCTTAAGATGGTTTAAGCTAGGCTTACGCCCAGTCCATAACTCAAAAGGAGTCAATGGAACAGCTTTTGTAGGTACACGATTCAGAATGTACAAAGCTGTTTTCAAAGCTTCACCCCATAGAAAACCAGGTAAATTTGTCCTACTAATCATACTCCTTACCATTTCCATAAGAGTACGATTGCGCCTTTCGGCTACACCATTTTGCTCAAGACTCCTGAAAAGACAGTAAACTCGTGGCCACTATCCCGTAGTCCTTCTAAGTATTTGGCGAATGGCTCCTGTCGTCCAAGACGCTAAGGTTTGCCATAATACTCTCCTCCTCGGTCGTGATCTAACAACCTTTTATGATTTTCCCAATTGTTTCGACTTCAACTAAAAATCTCGAACTTGTCAGAGACTTTAATTTTCTAATCAAGTACAAATAACCATATCGAGAATAGTCATCAATAAATGTATAGAAATAAAAAATTTCTACACAAGGTTGCTACATAAGGTCCACTTATATCGGTGTGAATGACTTCCAACAAGTCAGAACTACGGATTGCAGTTTTCTTTCTATTCGGTCATTTTACCCTAATAGTTTCACGATATCTCTAAGTCATTTTTAAGAGCAGCAGATGTTAGTCTTTATCAAATTTCTTCTACTCTATCCTTAGAGATATGGCCAAGTCGCTTATGCCATAATGCATAAGACTCTTCCTTAGGTAGTGGTCTCTTAGAAATAACCTTTTCTCGTATGTTTACGTATATGTCATCGAGACAAACTTAATCAGATAATCCGTTGGACATATGACAAAGACTCAACCTTATTTGAATTAAGAAATATTGAAATAACATTACTTTTAATTTCGTATATAATCATATGAATCCGAACATGATACGGAAACCAAATTCGTCTAAAGGAAGGTACATAAAATGTGTCTTTCAACATCAATTTAAAAACTAATCTAAAATTAAGATTACATCTCCCAATTTAACATGACATCACTCTTCTCGTTTCCCATGCTGAGATTTGATTCATCCTTGTTTGGCTTCCTCCGGTTTATGAATCCTTGTATGGTAAATGCAACATGATTAGTTGCTCCACTATCGAGCCACCAAGAACTGGATGGTGCTTCTGATAGGTTGGATTCACAAACAAGTGTTAAAGAATCATTAATTGTAGTCCACGCTGACATCCAAGCTTTAAATTCTCGCACAATTCCTTCTTCTATGGTGGGACTCTTTCTTCTACAAAGAAGTAAATGATCACCATCCTTTTTCAAGAATGTCTTTGGACCCATATTGTCTGATTAATCTCTGTGAGTTTCTTGAGCACCTTTACGAGTCTCACTTTTGAACTTCTTTATTTCCTTTACGGGACTAGCGCATATAAGGCCATATGCTCTTCTCCTTCTTCGCTTTCTCTTCTGCCACCACTTGCTATTAAGTCATTAACCGACTGCCAAGTCTCATCTTGGGAATTGTAGTTTGTCTTTATAATCCCAAAATCGTGGAAGGGTGTTTGTGGCTTCGATGCACAATGCAAGATCCGGAATGGTAACATTGAGAGCTTGGAGCTTCGTCTTTAGGTCTACCATCCTTAGGACATAATCTCTAACCCCAGCTGTACCATCATACTTCATGTTGAAGAGCTTTTGAAGAAGAGTTCCAACCTCAGCATTAGATGAAACTCGATTTCTAGCCTCTATGGCTGCCATCATTTCCTTAGCAAAGATAAATAACCTGTAAACCACTTTTCAAGTGTTCTCGTATGATTTCTTCATCATTAATAAGCAAATCCTACGCTCCTCCCGTAGTATAGTCCGCTTTTCGCCTTCAAGATTGCAAGGTTGTGATATCTGTCGGTTTATCCATTGTAAGCGCCTATGTGAACATCCGCCTCCATTCCAAATAGAGTCCTCTTTCCATTTCTTGAAATTCAATCCAGTAAGGATCTCAATTGAAATGGAATTGCCGTCACAAAAATTGACTCGAAAAAAATAAAACAAAACAATACAATCGCATCATGTGAATACTCATACGTAGAATTACATACATCATCACATAATCACTTTGGGCAGAAAATATGACATGCAAATTGTACACTCCATGACACGCCATGAGAACATATTCTAATCCTTCGTGAAATCACCACCTTTGGGTGTATGAACCACTAAGACTACCATTTCAAGCACATGCCATACATGTATCCCTCCATGAACTAACATGTGACTGCCTCCTTTGGGAGTATGATCACGAATAAAACAGAGACATCCAACCACAATATGAGACTGATATTTCTCAAACCCAACTGGCAGCCACTTCGAGGTCACAACCCAATTGAATCCTTGAAAATCACTCATACTAGGGATATAAACTTTATGTATCACATTATATATATATGTAATGCCAATTATACTGTTCAATTCATTCATAGACAATGAATTTAGACTCTACACAGTCCTTATGTAGTGATATACATGTTAGCTACCATATGTATTTCCGAAACCATAGAGAAATACATAAAATACGTAAAAATACCCTAATTTCTAGCGCATATTAGGTTTTATACGCATTTTCACATCTCAAAGCTTCAAACATGCAAAGTGAATATACCATTGTAGAGAATTTCAATACGTAGCTTGCAAGATATCAAGATTGCCTGTGGAATACCCTCACACGCTCACGCCACCGTACTGCCCCATGGCCAGGCGCCGCGTGTTACAGTCGCCGGGTTTGTTGGATCGGCCGTCGTGACCGGCTGCCTGGGCGCGGGACTGCTGACCGCCGTAGCTGACCGGGTCGGGCCACCGTCCGGTCGGCCGCTGACCGGGCCGGGTCAATATCCGTCGCGCCGCTGACCGCCGTCAAAGATCGTCGAGATTTACCGCCATCATGACGCCATGATCCACGCCACGCTCCACGCCACGCACACGCCATCTTCCACTAATTGAACCGGTCAAAACTAATCGGGCGTAACCGCTTGACCGGCCTGGCCAACTCATTGGCCATGCCGACGCGATGACGCCAAGAACCGCTGGGGCGCATCCGCGCAATCCTTCACGCCGCCGCCTTCACGCGCGTGCATGGGCGCTGTGGCGGCGCTGCGAGGGCTAAGTATGCCACCTCCGCGACGCGTTGCCCACCGACCGATTGTCTCGTCGCAGAGATCTCAACACAGTGTGTAAATTTAATTTCGATTTGTAGAAAATCTCCGAAATCGAGATGTAATGCCCGATTTGAAGAAAAAACTCAAAATAAATATTCCGATTCATATGTTTTTAATTTAGAATCCATCAACTATACCAATCTAGATATGATTTATCAACTAGATCACTAATAGAATATAAAAAACATAATTTAATGAGAGAATATGATTATTAAATTCATTAATTCATAATGTCTTTGATGAATGATTAATACCTATGAAAAACACTTCAGATCTTAAGATCTTTCTCCAATGTCTTTGATGATATTTCAGTTTAATTATAAAATGTTTCCTCTCACTCAGTTAGAGAAAAATATCTCTTGTTCACAGAATCATCACGATCCTTGTGGTTTGGGAGGACTCAGCCTTCTTTTTATATATCGAGTTCGACCACTCCGCCCTCATTACGCCTAGCCATACTCACCACAATACACTTGTCACCCTATGGTTTATTAAGAATCTAATAATCTCAAATTAATTAGACCGAATAAATCCAGTTAATAAATCCAATTAATAAAGCCCACTTTATGAAAATCTAACAACCTTCACCAACCATTTTTCGACACCTTCATGAGTAAATTGCTTGACCTCAGCATGATCGACGCCGTCCTGACAGTGATTTCATCCCCCGAATCCGAGGAGGAGTTCATCAGCGACGCCACATTCCCCGATGACGTTCCAGATCTCCGAAGAAGCCAACCGATCGAAAATAACTTGGAGAGAAGCCGAGACAAAACCTCCTGCAAAGATCTCCAGGGCCATATCTGTCTGTTTCTCTTCCGAGAAAGTGAAGGAATTGAGAGGAGGATGAAGGAAAGCAGGTGCCGAATGCAAATGAAAGACACAGGGGCGTTGCACTTATCTTCCTTCCAATGATGCCTTACCCACTCCCATCAATAATTGAGGGGAAATTATTAATCAATGAAGAAAAAAAAGTGTTTGAAAAGATAAAGAAAAGCATTTAAAAATACAGTCATACCTTATAAACTACATAAATTTGCACCCATATAATATGTATAATTTTTGTTGTAAATGATCAAAATGTGGAAAGTTTGGTGAGCCATGTACGTCAAAAAAATGTTTCGTCAAATAAAAATAAATAAAATAAAATTACTGTTTTGTCAAAAAAATTTCCCAAATTATAGCTTAATGCCGGCATTGTGAACGGCGGGATTTGATTCAGGCAGAAGCCGTCGTCGTGAACGGCGGCATTTGGACTAATTCAATTGTTGTAAATCCTGGCAGCGGCATTTAATTGGATTCAAATTCCGTCGTTCCTGCCTTGTGATTGAACTAATTCAGAATAAAATCGTTCGAGCGGCAATTGATTCATAAGTTTTTGGGCTAGAACTGCATTTTCCTAATTCTCCCCTTACAACAACCTCCCCTTCTCCCTCTGCTTCGGTTGCGCCGTCGGTCCGGTCTTTGTGTCTGTGAGCTCTTCCTCCCCATTAATTCGTCCTCCTTCCACGTCCCCCGACTCGAGGTAAAACTCTTCCTCGATTTTGATTTGTTATTTGGCATTTGTTTATTCATTTATTTGGTTGTTTGTAGTTTGTTTTTGGTTGTTTAGATGTTTGGATCGTCTCACTTTATTTGTGTTTTATTGGGAGAAAATGTGGAAGAGGGTTCTTACATATGCTATTGTGATTAATTTGGTATTAAATTTATGTCCTCTTTGGCCCATACGAAATAAGATTTCACTTGGCTTCTTTTAAACCATGAATTTAATCCTGCATATGGGGAATGGTTGGAACACAAAATCGAGGACAATTTTTA
This sequence comes from Tetrastigma voinierianum, assembly GCA_016808115.1. Taxonomy (NCBI): domain Eukaryota; kingdom Viridiplantae; phylum Streptophyta; class Magnoliopsida; order Vitales; family Vitaceae; genus Tetrastigma; species Tetrastigma voinierianum. Next base: position 60,441 of record JAEQBH010004677.1, read on the forward strand.
TACCCAAATGCGTTCATGCATTCATTTGATTTCATGCCATGTTCTGCCTATTTTTAAATTGGTAGCTGGAATTGTCCACTTGGTTACTTGTTTATGTGTTTAGTACATATATGTGGCTGGTTAACTATTTTGTTTATCATTCTGATTAGTGTAATATGGAGTGGTTGGGATATTTGTTGGTACTCATATTATAGTCGGAATGAAATTATTTGTTTAATTGGTGAGATTTAGGTTTGATTATTTTAAGTTATTTTGTGTTGTTAATTTGGATGGTCTCGATTGGCCCATCAAATTTCCTTTAGTTCTTACTTCATTCCACGGTAGTTTGTTTTATATATCTTAAATTATATTTATAGTGAAAGTTGAAAGACCAATTAATTTTTTTGTTTGTTATATTCAAGATTATTATAAATACCTTATTATGTAAGCTATTTGATTATAATGATTAGATGAACCGTTATTTTTGTGGATGTAGTAGGCATTCTATCAAACCACATAAATTACTGTATGTGTTCTTTACGTATTTCTCATCTGATTTACCACCATCTTAATCACAATAGAGGGTAAATATCACAATGTTGGGTTAAATTGAGGGAGATTACTTAGTTTAGTAAATGAGGACACTTTGTTTGTTTTATTTATGATAAAGTTGATGTGATATAAGGATAATTACCTCTCGTAATATTTAATTAATTTGAGACAATTTTGTACAAGTCAATTATGTCTGTTCCAACAATTCCCGTGACATGTTACTATAATGGACAAATATCGAGGAGTGAAACAGATGTCAAATATGAGGGGAGCGAAAGCCCCATTATTGAGCCTTTGGAAGTCTTAGGTTGAATGCACTTTTCAGAATTGATTGATACTATGATATACTTAAAAGTGACCATTGACAAACGAAGGTTCAAATTAGTACTCATTTGTAAGTATCCCCTTAGGAGTGGTAAAAAGTTCCAACCTTATCCAGTACGGGATGACAGTAGTGTGCGCACAATGTTGGATCTGGTTAACACAACAACCATTGAGGAAATTGAGGCATATATTAAAGTTGTTAAATTCGAGCCTGAAGTGAACCAATGCGTGGGTGGCCCATGCGAGATATATTTGTTTGCGACAATTACAATGTTGCACAGTTTGACTACAGGTTGTAGACTTAGTAGTGGGCCGATCTAGAATCTTTGGACCCGAATGGAATGATGAAACAATCACGGATGAAATATGATGAATATGGTGAAGATGTTGATGATGAATCACGATGGAGATGATGGGATGTGAGAGTTGGTCGACATGCATCCCATTCTTTGAACTTTCAACAATTTTGGAGAATGAACAAGGTATATATCTTTACTGCTTAAGCACCATCTTGTGATGTAATCAAATCACCAGGATGATGCAAGGACATTGGATAGGCCATCCACATTTTTATCACTTACCACCAACACTAAATTTGACATGTTTGAAAACCACCATAATGTTGTTGCAAGTTGTTGGACTCCATTGGAGTGCGACTACTAGTATTCAGTGGAGAAATTCGTAATTGGTCGAGTTTTAATTCGAAATCTGATTTGCGAGAACAGCGAAGTGGCGACGGCGGGTCAGTATATCTATCTCGACTCGGTATTCGAGAAATGCTTAAATGTTCTAACCCGTATACCACCCTTCAGGTTGGAATATCTCTGTGGCAAGATCGACTAAAGGCGCTACTCTACGGATCCATGAATACCCTCATCTCCCGAGATCTCGGATCTCAGTGTGATTAATGCTAACATTGGCAGGGCGTTATCATATAAGTGAAATACGGGAATAGAGTAAGATATGACAAATTAATAACAACTGAATAACATGAAAGGTCAAACTTTAATCCATTGTTCGTGACGAGGTTTGAAAGTGTAACCTAGAAAGAAATCTAGAACATAATGAAAGAAAAGATGAAAGTGTTTAATAAAGAAAACATTGTTCTAAGATCCGGAAATATACGAAAAGTGAAAAGCGTTACAATCCCGGGCACTTCCGCCGAGGGTCGATTAATCACTCTGCTCTCGAACCACATTGCCTCTGTTCGTGCGCTTCGATCTCTATGATTCGAACCACTAAGTTACTTTTAATGATGAGGCGGATTTTTGGTGGCGATCGCGACGTGGCGTCGCGGCGTGGTAACATCATGACGATGCTTGACATGGTGGCGTCGCGGCAGCGTGGTGGCGTCGCTGGCGTGGCGATCACTTCCTTGTTTGCTCCTCCTTGTTCTGGCCTTTGGCTTCTCTTTTATGCTCGATGAACTGTAATCACAGGACCACGAAATGAGATCTAGCCACAAAACTATACCATTATTATAAAATAAATGTAGAAAATGACAGAGCAGATGCGAGTGTAAGATGAGTGTTTTAGGCACTCATCACACCCCAAACTTAGTTTCTTGCTTGTCCTCGACGAGGCAGGCTAGGCAGGGACACACACACGCGCCAAATGCTAACTCCCACCTTCACTACGGGTAATGCACTTGTTGAAAAATAGGATCGATTTGGGTGACTCCACGACCCAGCTGTTTTGCTTTCGATGTTGGTGAAGGCATACGAGATATTTGACTTCCAGTAAATTCGATTAGAGACCAGTGCGGCCAGCTAGTGCATGAATCCGTGGTCTTGATAGCACTTTCCAAGGGAATCCACATGTGCTTATAATGAGTGACTTCGTTATGTCGCAGGTTAAATCTGCGGCAAGTTCGACTCCTATTTGGAAGAAGCCAGCTAAAAAGGATAGGGCACCCATTTATTCATGTCCTCATACTTAGAAATTTCCTACATACAAACAATATGGAAGGGCTAGTGCGAGAGTTTTAGCTAAGTGTTCTGTAGCGGGGGGATGTGGTGACTCCCACCCCGATTGGTTAAGGGCACCGGGCATTAAATTCCCTTCAAACTTCTGAACACTCGACGAGCTCGATGGCCTAGGTTCGTGAGCGATCCATCTTACATCGAGTGTAGCGAGCGGTGAAATCCCGATGACTCCGGCCGGGTTGGCTCGGGCGTGGAAGCTGATAGGCCCTTGATTGTGCGGGATTTAGGTGATAGTTGACCCTACATTCTGTCCATATACCTATTTTTGTCATTTCTTTTCTTTTTCTCTTTTCTATGTTTTTTGTATTTTCTCTTTTGGTTGGGGCTCGTGCGTGAGTCCCTCTTTAATTAGGTGTCCACGTCACTCGAGATGGTTTAGATCTCTAGGTTGATCGAACTTTAGTAGTTAGTTCGGCACTTATGCATACTCACGAAGTCTTAGTGTGTGAGTGTGATAGGGTTTTTGAGAGGCTGGTTTTGACTGGGATTGATTCACTAGCCCTTTTCAGTTATTGACCTAATTCTGAGCCCATCAGTAGATGTATGCATTTGAACAAGTTTATAGTGAACTCCAATCCAAAATTGACCACGATTTTCAACATAGCACACGTGTATGCAATCATTTACATGCGAAAAAAAAGAGTGTACAAAACCTGCATAAGCAGTAACCTCGACCCATCAACATGAAAGTGCGATGCAAAATAAACCAAAACTAAATCTAAACACCACCACTAACTGTATGCAATACTAAAAACAAAACACAACTAAAAACAAAACACAACTAAAAAGACTACATACTACTAAAAACCAACCTGACGATAAACAAAACCGCAAAAAAAACATAATACCCGATCACCACACCCCCGAACAAAATATCCAGTGTCCCCAGTAAGATAAAACATAGAGGGTAAGGAACTCCTGATCTCTATAGATTAGTGGTGGTGGATGGTGGAAAGCAGAGGTAGGCGGCGGAACTGCATAGGCTGGCTGGCTGGCTGTAGAATGATGGCACGATTGGCGGAGAAGCTGTCGCGTCTTCGACCTTGACGCCTCCATGTCTGATATGGCAGGGACTCTCGGTGCTCTGAGGTCTCATCCATAAGGCGTCAAAGCGGTCGGTGGTCGCGACAGGGTCCTCGAAGATGCGAGTGAGGCCCAGGGTGGCGCTATTAATTTCTTCAGGGTGGTGGTGGAGGTGGGTAGACGAGGGTGGTGGTGGAGATTGGGTGGGACGAGGGCCAGCGAGGTCTCCTGGGGATTGCCCGGATCCATAGGCAGATGCTCATCAAAGCTCGTCCTCGTCCAGGGCTCGTGACTGAATCGTAAGGTCCCCTCGGGTTCTGGAGGACACCCGGGGTGTCAGCAGCCAATATGACTTTTATTGGGGTGGAGCCCAGTGTCGAGTGTCGTCGAGGGCACCAGGCTTGTTTACAAGCGAATGTCGAAGGGTGTCCCAGGTTCATCTTCGCATCTCGGTTATGGAGGATCGCGTCCTACATAGCTTTGCCACATCGAATGGTATATCACGGATAATGGCAGTTAAGTAGGAGTATTTGGGCGGTCACCTCACACACACGACCGTCGCCGGGATAAGGCGAAGTGATGAAATGGTGCCAAACCTTGGGAATGTAGGCCAAATGCTTGGCCTTGAAATTGGCTTAGCATGGCCCGCCTTTGTTGATCCCTCCGCTCGCCCGTCCTTTGGTCAATACGCGAATGACCTCGCATAGTGAGTGGGATGCTCATGGGATGAGGTCGGTGGGACATGCTCCAGGCCATAGAAACTATTGATCGACTCCGCACTGAAGTCGACCAATATACCTCGCACCCTAACCTTTTTGAGGACATGGGAAGCGAGGTTGGCGTAAAGTCTCGAACTCGCTCATCATGCGTGGGCGAGGGGGTTGGCATAAATACGCCACCGCCGCCGCGGTGTCTTTGAAAGAAATCATCGGGGTGATGAAACCCCTTCTCTTTATGAATGACGGTTTTGCAAGTTGTGCCCGGCAAGCTCGGCGGCAGCACTCCACATTTACAAACCGCGAGGCGTCAGATGTGGGGTAGGTCTCGGCCGGGCCGATATTTCAAGCAGCGAACAACCACGCTGGAACATATTAACACAGATAAAGCAAAATATCAAACACTGTGTACCCTGAGCTAACTAATAGTATCTAAGGATTTCATAAAACCTAAATGCGACTCAGAGAACCTAAGGAAACCTAGCTGACCCAAAATGAGGGTCTACAATACCTCTAGACTACGCTAAAGCAACCAACGAACCCTAGACTACTGTACCCAAGCTAGAATCGGGCACACAGTGGTGGGGATGCCACTATGATGACCCAAAAGCGGCCAATGGGGTGACTTACGGTGGTCGACGGCGGTGCGGGAGTGATCTCTCTCAGGCCCAGGGTGGGATGAGACTCAGACGGGTCTGTGAAGGAATTTGGGAGGAAGGTGGTATCTGCGGGGGGAGCTAGGGTTTGAGTAAAGCGTCTGGTGGGGGTTGAAATGAACCGGTCTTGGGCTAAGCGAAGTCCGCGTCGCGGCGTGCGGGATGGCGTCGCTGACGTGGCGAGCCGCTAGGCAGCGTCGCGGCGTGGGATGGCGTCGCTGACGTGGCGAGCTTGTGCAAATCCGCGTCGCGGCGTGGAAGAGACCGCGTCGCTGACGTGGCGGAGAAGGTGTCTGATTTGGCGTCATTGGCGTGAAAACGACGTCAGCGGCGTGACGAAGGTGTTAAAATGGCGTTCGCGACGTGAAAACTCCGCATTCGCTGACGTGTGAAGGATATCAAAAATGGCGTGCGACGTGAAAACTCCGCGTCGCGGCGTGGCCAACGAGTAAAATTTTGGCGTCGCGTGTAATTCCACGTCGCGGCGGTAGCGAGGAGAAGGAGCTCCCAAGAGATTTTATATACTCGCACCCCAATTTTTTCGAGAAATCTCCACTTATACTTCCCTTGCGGACTTTGAACATTCTGCAAGCCTCGTACCTACACTCCCGGCTCCTGAAATTAAACCAACAAGCGAAACAAGCGATCATGATTGCATTCAGAAATAAAAAATTCACGAAAACACAATAGAAGCGAAAACCCAAAAGCGAAGTTTTAGAAAACTTGGGATGCCTCCCAAGAAGTGCTATGTTTAATGTCGTTAGCTCGACGACCCTGAATCTCAACGTGTGATATGCTTAGAAGAAACTGGGAATGCTTGCATCACTACTATATTGCTCTACTCAATTCTCGAGGTGGGTGAAATATTCTTACGATCATCCCTTTTCCCATCTCGATTAATGGTTACGTGCGGGAATAGAGGCTTATCTTTGAGGTTTTAAAGTAGCCTTGCCAGCTGCATTGTGTGGAAGTTGCGAGATATCTTCATTTGGATCGTCATGCGGGCTTAGTGGGTTGGAAGACATGGAAAGTGATCTCGTCTCCTTGGACTCTCAATTTGAGTTCACCCTCTTGCACATTGATTTGAGCTTTTCCGTGGCTAGGAAGGGTCTACCCAGTATGATAGGAACGGAGTCGTCTTCTTCCATGTCGGAATGAATCTGCTTTGGAAGGAGGAATTTACCAACTTTACTAGCACATTTTCGGCTATACCTCGGGTGTTGGTATGACCTATCCATAGGATTGTGGGCGATTGTGTGGTCGATTTGGTTCTCCCGAGCTTTGGCACTTTTAAACATCGAGTGGCATCGAGTTGGCGCTCGCTCCCGAGTCACATAAGGCTTTTCCTAGATGTCAGATTCCCTATAGAGGAAACGGTATAGCAAATTTACCGGATCTTGAAGTTTGAGGAAGCTTCTTTGCGGGATAGCCTTTGCATTCCTCGATTAGGCAATGGTCCGCACTATCTTCAATTTCTTCTTACTTGCGAAGATCTTTTCATGAATTTCACATAACTTGGCATATTCTCTAATGCTTCGAATGGTATATTAATATGTAGCTTCTTGAGATGTCGAAACTGCGAAGCTGCTTCTCAATTTACCTTTCTTCAACCTGCGAAGTGCGGGATTGGTATACGAGTTCTTACATTTTTATCCTGTTCCGGTTTCTTCCACCTTTTATTATCCTTAGCGCCCTCCATCTAAACAGTTTGCTCATTTTGTATCGGTCGCTGGGATGCTTTGGTCTTGTCCTTTATTTTTCTAGTTCTCGTATCCTTTGGTTGTGGCTGAGTTTTCCAATTCTCTTCCACTCCCTTGGGAAGTGATTGGCCTTCTTGATATTCTTTCCCTTCTCCTCTAGGGTTTACCTCACGAATTGCCCAGTAGTGAACCTGTTGCCTTTCACAGCAAATAGCTTGCCCGTACCAGCCCATTTATTGCCTCAAACTCTCATTGTCTTTGCCAGTTGTTCTGGCGGGTTGCTTCTTCTTTGCATGTTCGCACTTAGTCTCATTAAATGACGGAATCACGAGATTAACATCATCTTTGAAGCTTGCTCTAAATCCAGCTTCTTTTCAGGGGGTGGTTCATTCTCTCGGGTTGATGACATATTGTTCTGGTTATTATGTCATACCCTTGATTGTTTTGATTATTAGTTCACGATTATTCGCCACCCCTTGTCCCGATTCGATTAGTGGCTGTTACCGTCGGTCCTTGGGCTGTGATTGATTCGATTAAACCTCGACCACGTGCGGAAGCGCTCTTGTAGGGTTTCTTGTTGACATTCCTTATTTGTTGTCTTTGTCCTCCACGGGATTCACACAACTCCCATGGAGTGGTGCATGTGGCATGTCTTTGTTCCTGTTGTCTGTTGGAAATTGTTTAGTCGGTAGAGCCCACGTGATTTACCAGTTGTTGGGAGGCCCCACGTATGCATGCCACCTGAGTGTTTCTTGGTGTAGCCTTCTCTCTAGGCCCGCGATTAGTGTTGGTTCTGACATCTTCCAATATCTCTTCATACGCTGGTTTGTGGTTTCTTCGTCGATGATCCTCAGTAAGGCATCTCTCATTGTTGGGTTGTATTTCTCGAGACCATTGTAGAAGGTGTGGACTTGCATCCATACGGTTAGTCGGTGGTAAGGACACTTGCTAATAATTCATGGAGACTTTGTCCCGTACCCCTGCGCGAGTTCTCCCTCCTAGTTGACCAAACGTATTGATCTCTTGCACCAGTTGTGCAATCTTCGAAGGTGGAAAGAACTTGGTCAGAAACTTTTGTACCAACTCGTTCCATGTAGTAATGGAGTCTGGTGGCTGACTGGTTAGCCAGTGTTTGGCTCTATCCGCGAGTGAAAGTGGGAACAACCGTAACCTTAGAGCTATTACGTCCTCCGTTGTGCTTGATGGTATCGCAAACCGGGGATTAGTCGAATGCATGTTCGGGTTCTCATAGGGTAGTCCATGGAACAATATGTTCTAAAGCATCTGTACTGTGACTGACTTCAATTCAAAATTGTTTGCTTGAATCGGTGGCGAGTCGATCGTTAATACGAACAAGTGATTGGAATTAAAACAAACTCATCCTAATAGCATGTAAGGATCGTCGGCTGCTGAATGGCCTAGGCGCTTGATTTCTAGTTCGGCTTCTCTGTGGTTCAGTTTGTTCCACGCCAAAATCTTGTTCTTCAGTGTTTTCCATGACTATTGGAGTTCTACTCTGTTCTGTTCTCTGTTCTCGGCGCAATCTGTGTAGAAGTCTTTCACAATTCGGATCACCGCAGTGTTGATTAATTCGGTTTCTTGTCGCGCTTTCACTGAAACACATGCTTTGCAATAACACACAAACTAACAAAACCAAATTACCGCACTTTGTAAAAATAACAAGTAAGAAAAATTCAGAATGGCATTATCTATGCGCTCAGCTACCATATCAATTAAACCTTTCCCAGCGCCAAAAACTTGACAGTAGAAAGCGGTTTATAAAATGAATGCCCTAAGTGCGCAAGTGCGCGTAGCCCCCAAGTAATATAGTGTACTTAACGTAAGGATATCGATCACGAGGAAGATAAATTGACTCACGAGAGGTTACGCTTTTGGACAATATACGAGATAAAGGGTTCTAGGGTAAAAACTAAGCGAGAGCTACTGACTAATTTATTGATTTTATTGAATTAATGGTGTTATTTGGGGCGCCTAAGGGTTAAATCTCCCCTATCACTGGAGTTCATCAGTTACTTTTCTAAAGATCTTGTTATTCAATCTATTTATAATATGTCAATTGGCGGTGATCTTGCCTACGAGATATCCTCTCTCGAGGTATATCACTTTATCTCGTGAATAGAATCGAGTATATCTCATCTCGACTCGGTATTCGAAATGCTTAAATGTTCTAACCCCATATACCACCTTGAGGTTCGAACTATCTCTAATGCTTAGAATCGATAAAGGCTACTCTACCCAGATCCCTGAATACCCTCATCTCTCGAATCTCGGATCTCCAGTGTGATTATGCTAACATTGGCCAGACGTTATCATATAATTGAAATGCAGGAATAGAGTAGATATGACAAATTAATAACAACTGAATAACATGAAAGGTCAAACTTTAATCCATTGTTCGTGACAGGGTTTGATGTAACCCTAGAAAGAAATCTAGAACATAATGAAAGAAAAGATGAAAGTGTTTGTAGAAAAACATTGCTAAGATCAGGAAATATCCCAGAAGTGAAAAGCGTTACAATCCGGGCACTTCCTCGAGAAGTCGGTGTCGCTCTGCTCTCGAAACACATTGCCTGCGATGCCGTGCGCTTCCCGGAATCTCCCCTTGATTCCCAGACTCAGGTTACTTTAATGATGAGGGGCGGATTTTGGTGACGTCGCGGCGACGTCGCGGCGTGAATGCGCGTCCACGGCGTGCCCGGCATGGTGGCGATGCGGCCTGGTGACGATCGGCGTGACGATCACTCCTTGTTTGCTCCTCCTTGTTCCAGCGCTTCCAAAAGCTACTCTTTATGCTCGATGAACTGTAATCACACGGATACAATCAAGGATCTAGCCACAAAAACTATACCATTATTATAAAATAAATGTGAAAATAATGACAGGTAAATTAACCAGATAAATCTGCCAGGCACTCATCGAATTTACTCTATTAAAGAACACCAAGAGTATGCTCGTTGTTGCATCATAAATTGCTCGTTTAAGATGTAGAAGGGTGAAGAGTCTATTAATTGTTAATGGAAGCTTAAATTGCAATGGTTGTGAAGATACTTAGTTATTGGTATCAACAAATATCTTTTGGGCCCGCATACTTGTGTCGTCTTGCTTGAACGGGGACCATCATCAACTAGACTCCCAATTGGTTTTCTCTTAGAGCATTAATTCGAGGCACAAAATTCATTGTCACGGCTGCTATTCAGTAGTGTGATGGAAAAATGGGGATATCAAATATCATACAAGGCGTTAGATGGGAAAGCATAAGCAGTGATATGGGTTGTTGGTGACTTCTTTCGAGTCATATACGAGTTGCCCGCGTTTGTTCTTGACTTGAAACAAACAAATCCACGGATAATGTATTGTTTGGGAAAACATGTGAAACTAACATTGCCAACCAGAATATTCTGCGATGTAATTACGGTCCATTCAAGCCATCCATTGAAGAGGTTTTCAACATTGTCAGTCAAGTTAACAGTATAGATGGTACATTTATATGGGAAATTAGCAAGGCTTAATTATGCATAGTTTACTATGGGGTGTGGCCGGAAATAATCGAACATTTCCATTGGCATTTGCTATTCTGAAGCGAGAATCACGTGGTTGAGGATGGTTCTTGGCACATTAATCCATTACCTCAAAGTGGGGAATTTGCGTTATGTCGGACCGGACATCTGTCGGAGTCTGCACACGCCTCTCTCTCTGCCTACCACCCAGCGTGATGGTCGATCCTCATCTTGGTTGGGAGTACACCATTTGCATATCCGCAGGTTGCATGTGTCATTTTATTGCTGTGAATTTTATGACCGATTGAGGATAAAATTTGAAGAATTTGGTTTCTTAGAAGCTGACTTTGCGAGTCACGAGCGAAATTCAAAAGCATATGAATACAATTGGAATCAATTGAAGCATTCCTGATAGGTAGGCGGAGTCCAGTTCGATTATGGGCTCTTTCACCACGGCGGTCGAATGGATTTTAATGACAGCCGAACATTTCGGTATTTAACGGTGTCCTTAAGGGCTTCGAAGCCTCGATGCTTGCATTGAAATACGGTTGTGCTTTTTAGTCTCAATAGTTACTTTGTTGGAAGAAGTAGGTGCTAATAGATTGGCATCCTCCCAGGCAATTCACTCAGGTACATTGATGCACGAGATCGGTAGGTGTTGTTAAGGCTGGTTCGATGGAAATTGTCCTTTACGATCACGTGAAGGGCCTATTCCATGTAAAGTCAAGGAGTGGCCGAACTCATCGCGTCAACTTACATGAAAAAACTTGCACATGTGTAAAGACATTGATATATGGCTTTCCATGTAGCCATATCATATCAGCATGTCAGCATCGCTGTGTTGATTTCCGTTTGTTTGTAGAAGGCTACTACACTACTAAGTCGTACTATGATACATGGGCACCCCTTTTCCATCCAATATTCAATGAAGATGAGTGGCCCACATTTCTGATGGCACTAGTTGTACCACTAGTCAATGCGACGCTTTGGAAGTGGGCGTCCTAAATCAGCCGATTTGCATAATGCCAGAATGGATGTTAGGGGAGGGAAAACCACGATCACATGCGGGTTAATACAAACAAATGGGTCTGTTCGGCGTTCTTGTAAGAATAGAAATCAAGTCCAGTAATTGAATGTGTACGAATATATGAATGTAGCTGCTCCCATTATTTATCATTTGGTCCTCCTTGCTGCGTGCATCACCCGCATGTGAGCTATAAGATGAAGGAGAGGTATGTTTTTCCGCAGTCCTTATGGGACCTGGCTCCCATTATTTATCGGTATATTGTTAGTTATTGTTTGAAGACATGGTTCTATCTACGTTGCCTTTTTCTATAAGACCTTTCTTGTTATACACTGCTTGAAAATACCAGAACTATATGTGTGTGCTAAAAAACATCTTTAGCATTTATGAAGAACTTAGTACCTAGCACCCTTTCTTAATGCATTACTTTTATTATCATATGAATTTTGTGCTTTTGAATTTGAGAACTTATTTTTCAATTTATATGTTGGGCTTCCCAGTTGAGTTATTTTAGCCATTTCAAATGGCAATTTATTTTATCAATTAAATACCTTTCTTTTTTTTAAAGGCATTTGTGTATTTAGTTGTCTTTCTTCTGAGTCTTGGAATTGTTATCCTTGATTGAGATAAATATCTTAATGCGTATAATGGATGCTTGCTTAATCACACATAGATTATAATTTAGAATATTGAAATAAAAGCATAATCTACATAGAATATAATTTTAGAATATTGAAATAAAACATATATTCTAATGCAAAGTTGTTTTTTAAATCCTTTATTTATATTTATTCTTTTGCAGTATAATCTGAATTTGTTACTCAATGTGTGTCGAAAAAAAATATTTACATTTTGATGCTTTATACGTAAATGCTTTTTCATTTTCTTTTATTTTCTTTTTGTCCACATTGAGGCTCGAACTTTGAACCTCTCATAACCCCATCATATTCTTTAATATTTTTGCAATATAATTAATATGTTTTTAATGCTTCAAATATTCATAACCTACAGTACAAACATTGGGTCTAATGGGCTCCATTCATAACTTGTTATATTGGATGGTTACTCTTGATGTATAGTTGGTCATACCATTGTTGTTATGCGCCTCTGCCATTACAAGTTGCGGGCTTGAGGTGCATTTTACGATTTCCTTAAAACTATCTTTCTTAATGGGGTGATCTGAGATTAATATCTTACATTATGTGGTTGTTGTGCGGAACCACAGAGATGTAAATCTTGCTATTGAGGCCTCAGAAAATCAAAGAAGGCTTTGTGGGCTAATTTACTCTCTGGAAGAGGCGGCGCGGGAGGCCCTTAGTCGTCGGGACCACACCAGTGGATGTAGGGATTAGTCGGCCACCTTAAATACGGCATGCACTCTCTGAGTTTCTCTTGTGAAATACTTTGCGGTTTTTTTTTTTTCCTTTGGGCTCACTTATTCTGTAACTAGAGGGGGATATGCTTTTACAAATGTATGTATATGTATTGATTGAAAGCCCATAGGCAACTTGTTTGAATTTTCTGTCAAGCACTTTCTGTTTTGCTACCATTAATCTGAATTTTCAGTGGAATATAAAACCAAGTTCTTGGGAGAATCTCCTGTATATATGAAGAACCTCTAAGTTTAAGATCTTTCCTTAACTGTGTTTGTTTTCACTGGTTTAACAAACTATTTGGATATATTGTGGGAAAGCTTCTCTTGCTCCTTTGTTTTCTAATATACAAAGTGTATTGATATTATTTGCCCTGTTTTGGTCATATATATAGAGCTCTATGTTTTTTACTCTCTTGTTTTCTAATATACAAAGTGTATTGATATTATTTTCCCTGTTTTGGGCATATAGATAAAGCTCTGTGTTTTTTATGTTCGAATTTAAATCATCATTTTCATTAAGGAAGATGATAAAGAGGCTATATGGTTAGCAAGGTTTTGATTATGGCATTGCAAGAAATCATATGAATTTGTTCTTTATTTATTCTTTGTTAGCATTTTTCACTTGCTAACACGCAGAATTTCATTTCCACATTGAGGTGGAACAGGGCGATGACATACGTTGCTAGCACGCATTTTTTGTTATTTTTGTTTTGATCCTTCATTCTTTTCTTGTCTTTTGTTTCGTTCAAAATCAACAATTTCTTTATGGGTTCCAAACCAGTATCAACATGGTAGCCCGAAGGAGATTCCAATTACTTGTTCAAAGAATGTGATACTAAGTATTATGACTTAATCAGAGTAAAGCTAGATTTAATAACTCACCATCATTTGAGTTATTATCATTTGTTGTTGGGTCGTATTATTCTTAAAAACAGTACTAACGTTTTTAAAAAACAAAATTATGATTGTGTTTAAGATATACCAAATAAAAATAAACTCCAAGATGCACATCTATAAAAATAAAAATCATATATAAAAATGAATCATGTGTGGGTCCCCTGGCGCCTAGTTATCTTAGAGCGGCGCCTAGAATAACAATTCGTAGAGACGGTATGATCTGTCTTTGTGTGAGGCGGCGTAGGGAATTTGATGGGCAAGGGAGTGATGGAGGAAGTAGGAGCAAGAGTGGTGGATGGAAGTGGTCGATGCACACGTCGGTCAGAATTCGCCTCTTATAGAAGTCTCTGCATTTCGGGTAAGGGTAGTATGGTGTCGTCGTGTGGGGGATGGATGGTGATGTGTCAATGGTGGGGGTATGGAAGGTGAGATTGATGTATTGTGGATCACGGAATGTGGTCTGGAAGGTGACGAGACAATGTGTGGGGGTACTGAATGTGGTGTGGAAGGTGACGCGTCAATGTGTGGGGGTACGGAATGTGGTGTGGATGGTGAGGGGTAAGTATGAGAGGGTAACAAAGTAGTTAAACTCGCATCCGATTGTGCGTAATACCGTTGCCCTTTGTCTACACCGTGACATCTTGCACCATCTCGGCCACGACCTCGGCGCTCGACTCCCCTCTGCCTCTCCTGCGCCTCTGCCTCTAATGGTACGCATCAGGTGATGGAGTCGATGACAGGTCAGTGGATGGCATATGTGATGTGGATGCCTCTGAGCGTGCCAGCGATCACGATGTCCTTCTCCGATCCTAGCGTGTGTGGAGTTAGGCGATATGGTATATGTCGCATAGCAGACGGTATGGCGAGATCGATCATTATGTCGACCATGGCGATCGTGAGCGAGGAAAGAAATAATTATAACTACAGACTATATTGATTAAAATTAGGTAAACTATTTTAGAAACACGGCAGTCCTAACTTACTACTAACATTCATACTAAGTGTATTATGAAACTCATATCATCCACTGTCTGGCCGTGGTGTCATAAGCGTCGTGTAATACGGCAATACCACTTTGCATGTATGGATCTGGGTCCATGGTACACCCACCATAGAGCTGCGATAATGATCCTGAAGCCGATCGTGTATCCCATAGTGCTATATAAATGACATGATATATCATGTCGAGCAGTGGCGCCCAGATGCATCGACTCTATGTAAATTTGAACCTCGTAAGCGTAAGTTTGGAGGTATCTCGATCTTTTGTGACGCGCTCACGCGCTCAGGCGATGCCACTCAGCAGTCGAAACAAATGAGGGTATCGTGCGCGAATATCGATCGGCTAAGCATATATCGAGGAAGTGAAATTGACCACCTCTCAGACATCACGGTACCCATGCAGACCTACATTAACCGTGATGTGAATACTTTTATGTCAACAAGATTGAAATTACTATATGAATCATATACTTTTGTACCATATAATTACAACCATATACTTTTACATATAATTACCTGATCCGAAGTTTGTGCGTCTAGCTGATCTCGGTATAGTAGGAGGACACCGGATGGGTTAAGCACGTGTGAGTACTTTCCTCACCTACACTAGCGGAAGGCGCTGCGGCTGCCTCGACCTCCACAGCTGGGCTGAGCCTTGGCTCAGGTAATCCATCGTCCATACCCTCACCTACGACGCCATCGACATCGTCATCATGGTATGCGCCAATGGTGGTCTTGGATATGGTGCGAATCTCGAAATCGGGTCACGCCCCGTGAAGCCTTTCGAGACCATAGGCGAGTATGATAAATAAATTAAGCGATCTAATTTCATAGATGAAAGTTTATGAACTTCTGATACAAAATATATACATACACAGTATGAGTGTAATACAACCACTATCTGCATCATGGTCCAGTAGCCGCGACATAACTCGATATGTATTGTGCCGTCTTTGCACCACCGATTATAAGTCAATGTCTGCGTCGAATCACGAGGTGCGGGAGAAAGCACAGGTGAACATGGACCCCCTTCTTGTCGGAACAAGAAGGATCCTATCGCGCTAATAATAGAACCCATGGCGCGCTGCACTCCCAGCGACCTCATCGGCTTGTCGGTCTTTGGGGTCGATAGCTAGCGACATAACCACGTGGAGATGGTCGATCCTCTGAGAACATCGGGTGGGGGTGACTCGGCCGACTCACCGCATAACTCTGGTACATCGAGCATACATGTCCCAGTCACGGCGGGTCCGTCGATACGGAGGCCTAGGATGATAGCAACATCCTGTAGCGTGATCGTCATCTCACCGACTGGGACATGGAATGTGTGGGTCTCGGGCCTCCATCTCTCGACGAGACAAGTAATAAGCGGCCAATCTATGATGATGTGGCCCCTGTCGGTATATCTGTGGAATCACCGCACGGATCACGTGTGGACGAATCACGTGGATCCATCCTCATAAGTGAGGAAGGCTCTCATCTGGCGGCGGGTGAGAGAACTTCTGGTAACTATAATTAACGAAATAACCATGTTTACCCAATTCCTTTATATATATATAATTAGAGTAAAAGCTGGAATGTTTAATTCATGAATAATAAATACAAACTTGTCAGTCTCGACAAAGTGGGACACATGTATGCATCTTCACAAATATGAGACGAGATGGATCCAATGGATCGTCGCTTAGCCCTCTGAACGCCATATATATACCCTGGATGTCTGAAATACACTATACATATTAGTAAAACACATTGTGGAACGAGTATCACAATAATTAAAGATACTAAGGTTAGAAGCATTTATTTTAAAAAAATTTACTTTTTTTTTATATAATGTCACTCATCTTGGAATCTATAGGATTTACAACACACACACATATATAATATGCAGAGCATAATAGGATCAAAATATGTAAATTCCCTTTTACATGCAACATGTATTAATAGCCTTTTACAATCAATAAAAGCACTTAATTAATTTCTGACAGTGCCTATTAATAATTTAGAAGTGTAACAATTCTTTTAAAAGAAATGTGAATTGAACACTAATTTTTTGTAAGATAATAACAAGGAAAATTCTAATGTTAGTCCAATTTCAGACACATTCTGTACAATACATTTTTGTATCCTTATCTTTCATACACAAAGTCTGGGTGAAAAGACTTGAGTGTCTTTGGCTCACGACCATCAGGTGATCGATGGTCAAAATGAGAACCCAAGAAGTATCCATTTCTTGCCTTTTTTTTTTTTTTTTTAATAGGCAAACTGAATCAATTTATAAAAACAAAAAAAATGGGAGCCAAGGCAACTACCCTGGAGTATACAGGGGGTATACCGGGAAGATAGCAAAGCCTATACAAAGGAAAGGGTCAGAATAAACCTACAGCCCCACAAACAATGCCTTAGAGAATGCACAAAAGAATTCTTACAAATGAAAAGTTCTCATTAGCAATTAACCCAACCCAAGAAGACACAAACTAATGCAAGAAAGCTTCAACCTATCAACATAAAAGGGAATGATAAACAACATTAGGAAATGATAAAAAAGACAATTACAACATATATAAAGAGTAACCTTTCTAAAAGAGGGAAGCAGAAAATAGCAGTACCACGAAAAGCATACCAAAAATAAATAATAGTTCCTTATTTGGTTGTTTTATTTCACAAGCAGGAGCTGTAGACAAATTTTGAACTATTTGCCTTTTTTTTAATAAAATAAAAAAATTGGATGAGGAAGTTTCTTGTTTAGGAGTTTGGAACTATACTGAATAGCCATTTTAGTACTAAATCAAACAAAATCTGATTGGTCTTGAATTTAATAACTTCTTTGGGATTCAAGACTTTTAGCAGTGAAAAACTATTGGCCGTTGTGGTATGTGATTGCTGATTAGTATTAGGTAACCAAAGTTCATTCAAATATATCTATGATTGGGAGTTAGAAGTGGTTGGAAATTTTGTGTTATACTTTCGATACTTGGTACCAGCACTAGTAGAATAAATTAGTGGGAATTTATCTGCATTCGTGTAAGTTTAATTTTACTATAAGGTTCTAGGTTCAAACCTTAGCTTGTGTTTCCATAATTGAAGGGTTTGGGGTAAAATTCCTGCTTGGAATCTAATTAGAAGAAAGGGTATGATGCTAAAAAATCCTAGCCAGTCAGCATTGCTTGTGCAAAAAGGTTGAGGAGTTCATCAATTACCTATTTATAATTCATGGGATGAGTTGAAGTCTACGGTCCCTATCGTTTTCATCATTTGGCATTTGTGTTCCGAGTGTTATGTTGGCTAGTTGATGGGTGCAGAGCTTGTTTGAAGAAAGGAAGAAAGTTTGGAACTCCAAAGGATTCTCTTGAATAGGAATGAAATCCCCTCATAAAGTCATCAGGTGAACCATTAATGTTTTCCGAAAACTAGTGGATAGCGGTGATGCCAAAAAACCAGTGGTGTGATCAAGAGTCATCTATGATTATCAAAGAAAACTAGGAAGGGTCTTCTTTTTTTGTTTTGTTTTGTTTTATTTTCTGGAAATTATAATATTAGTTTTTCTATTTTAAATTACTCTAATGTATAGACAATAAATTTATCTAATAACAGTCATACTTACTTAGAGTAGTAAGAGTTCTTACATGGAACTCCTTGCTTCAAAATATATGGTAGTCATCCCATTGGAAAACATCAAAAAAAAAATCAGTCCGTACTCAGTTTTTGCTTGATGAAATGCTTATCAGCCCATATAAGGTTATATGGTATTCTATCAATTAGGTGAAAACAAAATACCAACCACAAATTACAATAGCTATGTTATTATTAAAAACTCAAAACCTAGCTCTCCATGCGGTTTTAACAGGGAGCTCAAAGCGGAGTCAGAGCACACTAAATTCGGATCGTAACAAACTATTATGTCACAAGCTTTCCTCCTGCAAAAAAGTGTCTCTTTCTTGAGGGCACAGGAGATTCTTGAAAAGAGCTTTTCTTTCACGAGGAGTACTTAATTTGTTTTCAGTGCTTCTCTTTCTGAGAACTGGGAGATTTATTTTCAGCATATAGAGAGCTTCAAAAAACAATAAAATCCAACTGAGCAAAAAAATACAGACCCTAAAAGCTTTTGCATAAGTAAATTTTCATTACACAATCCCAACCCAGATCAATGTTTCCCAACCAACAAAAACAAATCGAGACGCATCAAACATTCCAAACATCCAAACATTACAAAAAATAAGAACGGAGCAGGGGAAATGTGTTACCTGAGTCGGGGGACGAGAAGGAGGAGCAGGGGGACCACCGTTTGGGAGGGGATCAAAGCAATCGGAGCAACAGAGGGGGAGAAGAGAAGAAGTGAGTGGGACGGACGTGATGCGGTCGGAGCGGCGGAGAGTGGGAAGAAAGCGAGAAGGGGAAAATGGGAAAAAAGCCTAACGCGATTTAACTTAAGCAATTGCCGCCGTTCGGGCGACGACATTGAATTAGTTGAAATAGCCGTTGTGAGCAGCGGCATTTGAACTAATTCAAATATCGCCACCGTTCTCGGCGGCGTCGATTAGATTTTTCGAATCAGCGTTGTGACGGCTTACTTGCTGTATCAAATCCCATCGTTCTCATTGCCGACATTAAGGTATAATTTGGGAAATATTTTAGACGTCAATATAATTTTATTTTATTTTTTTTTATTTGGCGTATTTCCGTACAAAACTCGGGCGTTGCACTTATCTTCCTTCCAATGATGCCTTACCCACTCCCATCAATAATTGAGGGGAAAGTATTAATCAATGAAGAAAAAAAGTGTTTGAAAAAGATAAAGAAAAGCTTTAAAAATACAGTCTTATATAAACTACATAAACTTGCACCGTATAATATGTATAATTTTTGTTGTAAATGATCAAAATGTGAAGTTTGGTGAGCCATGTACGTCCTCTGCATTTTTAAAGCAGGTCAATAAATAAGTCCGTTTTGTCACAACAAAATAGAAATTTATTTCAATTTACGCCTTAACATCAAAAAAATTCTTTTAAAGTTGATTTTATTTTCTTTATTTTATAGGTGTTTTTAAGTCCGTATGTTTATGTGTCCTATCACATTTAAATTAATTCTTATTTAAATAAGAATAAATTATAACACTAATAAAACTCTTTAATAAAATATAATTGTATTTTATTTTATTTTATAATTATAATATGTAACAATACATTTTGAATTGTGATCGGTGCAATTACACTCCCTTCTTCTTTTGATGATGTAATGGGCTTAAATAATCAGAAGTTAGTCCGAGATGAAATTATATTGGGTCTAGGGCTATAACCGAGTCGAGCTACTCGTAAGCTGCTTGACATTCGACTCGTTAGAAGATCGCTCGAACTCGTTTATTAAGTTAAACGAGTCGAGCCTGAACATCATTTTGAAACTCGTAAGTTAAATGAGCCGAGCTCGAGCATCCTCAAACTCGGCTCGTCGGCTCAAATAAGCGGACTACGTGAGATAAGCTCGTAGGCAAGCTCGTTAACCGGGCTCGTGAACGGATCATAGACCAAGCTCATATGAACGGGCTTATGAACATGGAGAAGAAGCAATCACATGATTTTTTCACTGCAAATGAACATGATGAATATTTTAACTCTTGAACTTCAATCAAATTAATTGAACTTTTATTGTCTTATTTTTTTAATTTAGTTGTATGTTGGCTATTTTAGATAAACATTTTCTTTAATTCTCAAACATCATTTTGAGACTCATAAGTTAAACGAATAGGGCCCGAGGCACCCTCAGGCTGACTCGTCATTCTTAATGCATGAGGCTTCCGTGAACATGCTCGTGGGTAAGCTCGTTAACCGAGACTCATGAAGCGAAGCTCGTTAACGGGTTCGTGAGCGGGCTCATGAACGAAATTTAGTGAAACATTTCGTGAACCAAGCTCGTGAACAGGACTCGTAAGTTAAACGAGCCGATCCTCGAAGCGTAAGCTTAAAGCTCGAACTGTGTTTCATTAAAATGGGCTCGTGAATAAGCTCAAACCTACTTCTTTAAAACCTGAGGTCGTAGGAGCCTACTAATGCTACCTTGACTCGGCTCTGTGCACTAATTGGGTCACAAGAAGGTATACTAGCTTAACAACATGGAGATTCCCTGGCCACATGTCAGGTCAATAATGGAGTGCTGTTTACATCCATGCTCTTCCACTGCTGCATATTTTGACATCGAATAGTGAAACAACACGTGTAAGAAAAGTAGTATAAAAGTTTTCGGATGCTCTTCTTTAAATATATTAAAGTTATTTAATATGATTACAATTTCTCGTGCATTTTCAAAATGTTTTCGCAAATGACAAAAACTTTATAGTTTTTATTTGTGGGTTTTGCCTTAAAATAATATTTAAAAATAAATAAAAATAAATCTAATATACTTATAAAAATAATGTTCAAATTAATATTTAAAATTATAATTAATAACTAAGATTTTAACTTCAAACTTAAAATCTTAATAAATAATTATGATTTTAGTTTAAAAAAATTTAAAATCATAATCAATAACTACGATTTTAACTTAAAAAAATTTAAAGTCATAATTACCAATGGTTTTGATAATAACACATTAATTTTGATTTAAAAAAAAATATTAGTGATGATGCCTTTTCAAGTGGGCGGGATTTGGAGCGTGTAGAGTCGTTAAGATTTGGACCGGATTGTTTGTGAGGGTGGGATGCGGGCGTACGGATTAATACAGGTATTTGGGGGTAAGATTCTTTCTTTGTAACACCCTTTCTCCGTCAGGCCGATTAGGAGTCAGAACCAAATCCCAGGGATCTTTGTGATACCACTAAGCTATGCGCTGACTGGCATAGGATGTCAAGTGAAATTCGCTCTTTATCATACTTATAACCTTTACACTTGCATATTCATATAATGTTAAACAGTGCTTGTATTACATTGCGTAGCGGCGGATTACAAAATATATATCTGGCTCCAAATATGGAAATGTTCAACATTTACAATATTTACATTGGTTTACAAAATTTCATATCTGAAATAGACTAAAGGTCTTCCGGTGGGCACTGATGATGTGTGGCACTTTATTTGTGATGTGGATTGTCTGTCCTCTGTTTTCCTCTTACGTACTGCAGTTGAACACGGGTGCTAAACTGCGGCTTAGTGAGATATGACTTATTAAGAGTCACACACTTTTATACAAATGCATATAACATGCGATCTGATTCTTGTCATTTCTCATATATATACTTATCATAACGGTTTCATTTATATCATCTTCGGATACTTTTCATGTAATCTTGTACTTTTACTTCTTATTCTTATGTATATACTATCATCACATAAACGATTACTATGCTTCCCATATTCTCTTCATTTCCTTTGCATATACTGTCATTTCTTTTATGTTTTTCATGCATAAACCTTAGGGTGGATACGGGAATGCATAATCCATGAGGACCGAAGGTCTTGTATTCAGCGTATGAAGCAGTGATCCGTGAGGAGCAGTAAGGCGTATATTATATTATGCGAAGGTATCATCAACGTCGAGACGGTGACTGTTCCATGAGGGCCGGGTATTTGTGGTGACCTTTTCAGGACCACGGATAAGCGGATCACAATATCGTGTTCCACACAGGATGTTTCAGGTGTGAGATATCTTCAGGACATGTTGCTCAATAGGCGTATGATAATCATGGGTTTAGTGGAACGATCTTAAGTATTGATTTTTGTAGCAAGGTATGTATCATATTCAGAATAATTATTGTCATTCGGTAATCATATGAGATATATATCTGTTGATTATTCATATCTTTACATTTTCATACTTCATTATATGCATAAATAACTATCTTACCTTTGTATGCTTATGAGCTATTTATGAATTCATAATAGCGTTCATAATACCAATAGCTATAGTTACATCTTGCCTCTTTGTTTTCATGTTTCTGGAACTAATATGAGTTCCAATCTTATCAAGGCATCTGTGCTGAATTCTTGACTCAATGGAGCTTTCCATAGAGTCCATGAACACCAAATCGGAGTTGAAGCGAATGAGATATGACCTTAGAAGTTAGAGGTCATGCGCGGTCGGTCTTGTGGCGACTGGCAGCCCAGTTTTATAAGTGACAGGCTCAGTTTGACACCTTGGTCTGACATTTAATATCTCCCTCAGGCATATGGATGGATTCTTGACTCGATGGGCTTTCCATAGAGTCGAGAACGCAATCGGAGTTCAAGCGAAGAAATTTATGACCTTAAGTTGGAGGTCATGCGCGGCCCGATCTTGACGGTAGCGGCTGTTGGCGTCAGCGTTGTGCTGACCCCTATTGGATGACCAGCATCACTTGTTCATTAGCGACCCCTTGTTTGGCGACCCCTCGTCCTTTGTTGGGACCCGGCTGTTCATTAGCTGACCTTGTTTGCGACCCTCGTCCTTTGTTAAACGACCATTCATTCCGCGGCGACCCGCGTTTGGCGACCCTCGTCGGTTTGTTGGGCGACCACTTTGTTCGTGTGACCCGCTTGTTTGGCGACCCCTCGTCAGCATTCCAGCAGCGACCCCTTGTTTAGCGACCCCTCGTCCCTTGTTGGGCGACCGCTATTCCTTGGCGACCCTTGTTTGGCGACGCCAATCCGACATTGGTAATAGCTGTTCGCTGGCGACCGCGACATGATGCGTTGGCAATCTTGTTGGCGACCTGTTTGATGACCTCTCCACCCGTTGTGACCCGAGTAAAAAGACCGTAGCAGTGCAGAGTCAATTAAATTCAAAAAACCCCAACATCAAGTTCATTGATGTGGCTACAATTTCAGAAGGACTGCCAAATTCTCTTTATTTCTGGTTCAAAAACCCATTATAAGATCCGGCTTTCTTTGTATATGGTAGACAATGAGGGCATTTTACGGAGTTCGAAGCTTGCAGCTAGACCCTTCTCAAACACATATTTAGGAGCCTTAAAGCTCTTCTTATCTCAACCCTACAAGAAAAGAGTTTAGGAGTTCTCAAACCCAAACCATACACAAGATAGAGGGTTCTAAAACATGTATCCATACTGTCTAGACCAAAACTAGACTTCCATACAACCCAAGACATGTGTATTCATACCCATATTCACAGTTCCATACGCACCTAGTTTACACACATATTCATGGTTCCATACTTTTCTATACCAAATCATAGTTCCACACAAAACCATATTTCTATACTCATTTGTGTGGTTCCATACAAATCCTTGCATAATCTTATTCTTCTTCTTCTTCTTTGTTTTTTTTCTTTTCTCTTCTCTCTTATCATTATTTTGCTCTCCACTTTCTCAGAGACCAAATGAGATATTTATTTTGGTGTTATGCTACTATTTCTCTTTCTAATCAAGGAGGAAGCCTCCTCTTTCATAAACCCCTTGTCTCTTACAATTTTCATCCTTATTTCATTCTAATATCTTTCTTTATTATTCTTTGGTCCTCGACTCTTATAATATTTGCAAATCAATTTATAATATTTTACAATAGCCTCAAATCTTCTTTATTATTTGTAATTTAACCAGCCATGTCCTACTTTTGTTTTATCTTTATTTTATTCCGAATAAAATATACCTTTCGTTTATTATACCCCGAAAACGCATGTTATAAAACTGTTAGGGTATGATTTGAGTCATTACAACTCTCCCCTTAAAAGAATTTCGTCCTCGAAATTCATACTGACTCGAAGAGTTGCGGATCACTGTGCTCTCATAGTTATACGGCTCCCAAGTAACTTCTTCTCTACCATGGTGTTGCAGAGAACTTTCACTAATGGTACTTGTTTGTTATGGCTGTTTTACCTCTGTGAGAATGGTCTTTGGCTCCTCATCATATGACAAATCTTCTTGTACTTGTATTTCTTGCACTGGTAGTATGTGCGACTCATCGGAGCGGTCTCTCCGAAGCATCGACACATGAAACACATCGTGTAATTTGGCGAAGCCCTTTCAGTAAAGGGAGTGTGTCCCAGGTAAGCTCACGGGGCAATGTTCCAAAATCTCATATGGCCCTATGAACCTTGGACCTCGACTTGCCTTTAGACGAACCTAAGAATTTTCCTCCCATGGTGATACCTTTAAGAAGACCTTGTCTCACTTTATATTCAATATCTCTCCTCTTTGGGTTGGCATACGATTTTGTCTATCCTTTGTAGCCTTTAACCTCTGTAGGAATAAGCTTTGTCTTTTCTGTACATGGCATCTTTTCACATGGATTTATCGGTTTATACTTTCGTTCAATTACATCCGGCGCAGGAGTTACATTTAAGGCCGTACAAAGCTTCATATGGTGCCATACGATGCTTGATGAAAACTATTGTTATAGGCAAATTCCATCAATGGAATATACCTATCCTGACTTTCAGAAAATTCTATGACACAACCTTGAAGCTGTCTTGACACTGAATCAATCTCTGTGTATCACGTTTTGGATGGAATCTTGAGTACTAAAATTTCAGCTAGTGCCTAAAGTGGCTGTATTCCTTCGAACCTTGATGTAAATCGTGGATCTCTATCAGACACAATGAACAACGGCACCATGCAATCGCCTGATTTCATCTACGTGCTCTTTCGGTGAGTCGATCCGTAGAATAGTCGATCACGGCGGGTATAAAATGGGCCGACTTTGTGAGCGCCTATCTCTGATCACCCCCAACGAGTCATGTTTTTTGTTGTGAGGAAAACCGAGCCACAAAATCCATAGTAATGTTATCCACTTCCATTGAGGTGGAAGGGGATTTAACAAACCGTTGGCACTTAGTGTTGAGCGACTTGTGACACGTCCCGAACACTTAGACACATATTCGGTCACATCTCTTTTCATTCCTTTCCACCCGAAATAAAAGCTGTTTTGAATCTGGTACATCTTATTCCCTCAGGATGCATGGTAAATCTAGTATTATGAGCCTGAATAACAACTTTTTCTTTAGCTCTTTATCATCGCACACACCAATCTATTATGGAAGCTGAAACTTCCTTCTTTCTCTAAAAACTACGGTCTTGTCACCATCTCTAACCATCACAGTAAATTTTAACGTAACTCTTCATCATTTTTAGCATCTATAATTATTTTCTTTAAAGCAGGTTGCGGCTTCTAATTGAATAACATAGCTCCATCTATCACCTAATGTCAATCAATGCATAGTGACATTGCTACCCTTGTCTTTCGGCTTAAAGCATCGACTCTTATATTATTTGGGATGGTAATCTATGATCTGATCATAATCCTTTAATAACTCTAACCACCTCCGTCTCCAATTGCTCTTTTGCGTTAACAAGTACTTGAGACTCTTATGATCGGTGTAAATTCTACGCTTTCCACAAATTATAAGTAGTATCGCCATATTTTAAAGCAAACCTCATGACTAACTCTAGATTATGAGTGGGATAATTTTGTTCATGTGGCTTCAAGCTAATGCGGGCCTTATAGCTAGTACTTTCCCATCTTGCATTAACCGCATCCTAAACCAATGCGACATGTATACAAGGTATGCTCTTTTCCGGAGTAGGTTGCGCCAATCTTGGTGCTTGACTGACATCACTCAAGCGATCAAAACTATTCGACATTTTACGTCCCTCAACTGTTCACTTTCACGAGTAGCAGTGACGGAGAAGCTATGGCCAGAAAAAGCCTCCTCACAAATCTTCTATAATAGCAGGCTAAGCCCGAAACTTCTCACCTCGGTTACATTTTGGTGATTTCGATTCCATGACCGCTTGATCTTAGCGGGGATCAACTCTTATACCCTCGCGAGACCTGACATGGCTAGGAATGTGAACTTCCTTTAGCCAAAATCACATTCTTTGGCTTAACATATAACTTCTTTTCTCTTAATGTCTAGACTATTCTCAGTCTTGTTCATGTTCTGTGCATCCTTAGAATACAGGATGTCGATAAAAACCACAACAAATTGATCCACATAGGGTCGAATATTCATCAAATCCGCAGATCTTTGTAGGTGCATTAGTCAACCCAAATGGCATGACCAAAAACTCATAATGACCATATCGGGTTCTAAATGCGATCTTAAACATCTCCTTCCTTACCCTCAGCGATAATACCACGTCAGTGCATCTTGAAAAAGACACAGCTCCTTTCAGCGATCAAAAGATCTTCAATTCTTGGCAATGGGTACTTGTTTTTCAGCATCACCTTGTGTCTGTAGATAATCGTGCACATCGTGAGGTGCCATATTTCTTTTTCACCGTCGCGAGGTGCGCGAGGGGACACCTTTGGTCGGATAAAATCCTTTTATCTAAAAGTTCTTGCAATTGACTCTTTAACTCTTTGACTCCGTTGGAGCCATCACATGCAGGTGCCCTTGACATAGGGAGGCGTTCTGCAGTACAATTTCTATGGCTAAGATCCACCTCTCTCTCATAATGGAATACTGGTAACTCTTCGGGGCTCATCTGGAAATTCCTTACTCTTGGGATCTTTCTACATCAACCGACCTCTCTTGGAGTCAAGTATTAAAACGAATGTCTCACCTCGCTTTCCTCATAATTCTCTAGCTTGCATAGTGGAGATGACATTAGACATTACACTTGATCGATGCCTTGCTCTTCCATTACCTCGGTTTGGTGGAGCATTTCAACCTCACGAATCTTTTGTCCACAATCGATAGCTCGATTGCTTAGACAACAATCCATTCCTAAGATCAAGTCAAACTCTCGGAATGTAAGGTTATCAAATCAGTGAGAAACTCTCTGGTTTGTATAACGTGACGATTTACGTATATCTTATTCACCTTGCGTTGTGCCCCAGCGGACTAGTTACATGCATGTCATATGCTAATTTCTCCTTTCTTTGGTACTTTGTCAAATACATACTCCATGCACACATATGAATGAGTAGATCGGGATCAATCAATGCATGCATCTCTATATCATATAAAGAAAATATACCCTTTATGTGAGCATTCTGATCCTCCACGAGCCTTCATAGCATATGCTGCGATGCGGTCTTTAACAGGCATGGGGCGATCTCTTGTTTAGACACTATGCCTCCTGGTCACATCTTTGAGATGGGCCACTCGACCCCTACCACGATCGCGAGTGGAAGTGGTGTGCAGATCTTCCTTTGCCACTTCCCTTGTTGGCCTGTATCCACAACTCTCGGGGGACAGTCTTTCAAATGCTGAGGCTTCCACACCTAAAACACCCTCACCCAATCATTATCTGTGAGCTCCTGATGCCTTTTGGCAGTAGGGGCATTCGGGAATTTCTCCTATTCAAGAGCACCTGCAGCCTACGTGCAGTGGACCTTTGCCTTCTACCCCTGAGCGGAACTATGTGCGATTGGTGGAGATTCTCTAGCTCTTTTTCCAAGGAGGACGAAGCTCCTCTAGAAAACTTCTTCTTTTGAAATCTTTCTTCTTTGCTCGTTTCTAGTCTCTCTGCTCATTGCGGCTTGGACAGATAAAATCCCTTTGTTTGGAGAGAAGTCATAGGTGCCAAATATCTTTTGATGGAATCATGCAATCCATCCTCAAATTGCCTACTTAGAAATGCCTCGGTGAGGACGGTCCAGTGCATATTTACTAAGATGGCTAAATTCTTTCATATTCGACCATAGATAAGCTCCTTTGTAGTGGAGTATTTTCCATGGAATCCTATACATCTCGATAACATACTTTGTCACGAATTCTTGGACAAAGAATTCCCATAATCGAGAGGACTTGGAATCCTTGGACTTTTGAGTACTAGTTTCCCACACACACCAATCATATGCCTCACCTGCAATAGTGAGGCTGCATGATGCTCTATGATCGAGGACATCTAACCTCTTCTAATACCCTCTCTATTTTTCTAACTTGAGTCAACTCTGGCGCTCTTCCATGCTCGACCCATGGATTCCTCACATCCATGTCTTCTTCTTGTGTCTATTGGGCTTTAGGAGAGAATCGATCTATCCAAGGCTTAGAGCCATGTCTTGCGATGTTCTGTGAGGCTTAAAGTGGGTTCGTGTTAGGTACATTACTTTTCACGAGTTGGCGATAACCCTTGTTCCATTGGGTTGACACTCTCGGCGACTTCTTGAGACGATCCATCTATACAAAACACAAGGACATCCCACATCGGTACATTTACTAAACACGGGCTTTTCTGTAGTATATACTTTCATTCAGGAAGCCACCTAAACTTAGAACTTTCCCAGCCTAAACTTCAGGCTCGATACCCTTCAAATGTGCACCGCTACTCGATCCGACCCAGTTAGGCGGGTGAACCAGAAATCGGGATGCTCACGATGCCACTAATTTGTAACACCCGCTTTCTCGTCCGACCCAGATTGGCGATTAGAACCAGAACTCCGGGATCTTTGTGATACCACTAAGCCCATGGCATGACTCGGCATAGGATGTCAGTGAGGTGCTCTTTTTTTTATCATACTTATAGCCTTTACACTTGCATATTCATATAATGTTAAGCAATTAACTTGTATTACATTATGCTTGACCAGTTGAAATATATACAAGCTCCAAATATGTAAATGTTCAACATTCTGATATTCACGTTAGTTTACAAAAAATTTCATGTATAAAATAGACACAAGGTCTTTGGTGGGCTTTTTATTGATGTGTGGCCTTTATTTGCCCGATGTGGATTGTCATCCTCTGTTTTCCTCCTTACGTACCTACGGATTGAACACGTGCTAAACTGCAGCTTAGTGGGAATATGACTTATTAAGAGTCACCACACTTTTATCTGAATGAATATAACACGTAATATAACGATCTGGATTCTGTCATTTATATATATACTTATCATGCTTAGGTTTCATTTTATATAAATGTCGAGATACTTTTCATGTAATCTTATTACTTTTACTTCTTGTTCTTATCTTGTATACTATCATCACATAGCAGTGCTATGCTTCCCATATTCTCTTCATTTCCTTTGCATATACCTGTCATTTCTTTTATGTTTCGTAATGCGCGCGCATAAACCTTAGGAGTGGATCTGGGGAATACTATAATCCGCGAGGACGCAGAAGGTGCTATATTCAGCATGTGAAGCAGTGATCCATGAGGGGCCGTAGGCGCTGTAATATATTATACCCGAAAGGTATCATCAGTCGAGAGACGGTGACTGTCCCATGAGGGCAGGACGTGGTGACCCTTTAGACCACTGATCCAAACGGGATCATGTCATTGACCCATCACGAGTCCCAGATTTCGGAATATAAGCGTATCTTTGCGGACTTGTGCTTACAATAAATGTGCGTCATCCCTCTTAGGAGTTCTAAATGGACAATCATTTGTGTATTTTATTATAAGTATATATCTCGTATTCCCAGAATAATTATTACATCATTCGGTAATCATATGAAGATATATATATATCTGTCGATTATTCATATCTTTACATTTTCCTTACTTCATTATATGCATAAATAACTATGCTTACAACGTATACTTATGAGCTATTTATGAATTCATAATAGGCGTTCATAATACCAATAGTATGGTTACATCTTTTACTGTTTTCCATGTTTTCTGGAACTAATATGAGTTCCAATCTTATCAAGCTGTCTATTGCTGAATTCTTGACTCAATGGGCTTTCCATAGAGTCCATGAACACCCAAATCGGAGTTCAAACGAATGAGATATGACCTTAAGTTAGAGGTCATCTCTTGTGATCGGTCTGAGACAGTGCGACTGTTGACGAGCTGCACTTAAGTGACAAGCTCAGTTTGACACCTTGGTCTGACATTTAATATCTCCCTCAGGCATATGGATGGATTCTTGACTCAATGGGCTTTCCATAGAGTCCAAGAACACCTAAATCGGAGTTCAAACGAAGAAGTTATGACCTTCGAGTTGGAGGTCATGCTTGTGACCAGTCTTGACGAGTGTATTTGTTGGGCGATCCTTTGTTCAGCGACCCTGATGGGCGCCCCTTTGTCCCTTGTTCATTAACGACCCTTGTTTGGCGACCCCTGCGTCCAGCTGTTGGAGCGACCAGCGTTCGTGTGACCCGCCTGACGACGACCCTCGTCCAGCGTTGGGCGACCCTTTATTCCGCGGCGACCCGCTTGTTTAGCGACGCAAATTAAACATTTGGGCGACCAGCATTGGAAGTGGCGACCGCTTGTTTGGCGGCCCTCGTCCGGCTGTTCCTTGCGACCCGCGTTTGGCAATACTCGTCCTTTGTTGGGCGACCAGCGTTCGCGGCGACCCCTTGTTTGGCGACCCCTCGTCCGTTGGCGACCTTTGTTGTGGCGACCCCTTGTTTGGCCAGTCTTTGTTTGACAGTCTTGTTTGGCGTGACCCACAATTTGATGACCTCTCTCACCCATTTAATTTGTTGAGTAAAAAGACCATAACTTGGTCTACAGGAGTCCGAATTAAGAATTCAAAGCCTAACATCAGGATTCGTTGATGTGGCTACAATTTCCAAGAAGGACTTACTTCCAAATTCTCTTTATTTCTGGTTCAAAAACCCATTATAAGATCCGGCTACTGTATATGGTAGACAATAGGGCATTTTCTTGGTTCGACTTGCAACTAGACCCTTCTCAAACACATATTTAGGAGCCTTAAAGCTCTTCTTATCTCAACCCTACAAGAAAAGAGTTTAGGAGTTCTCAAACCCAAACCATACACAAGATAGGGTTCTAAAACATGTATCCCATCTTGTCTGGAGCCAAAACTAGACTTCCATCGACCCCGAGACATGTGTATTCATACCCCTTATTCACGATTCCATCGCACCTAGTTTACATATTCATGGTTCCATACTTTTCTATACCAAATCATAGTTCCACACAAACCATATTTCTATACTCATTTGTAGTAGTTCCATGCCGAAATCCATACACCTGTAATCTTCTTCTTAACCTTCTTAACTTTTTCTTTTCTCTTCTCTCTTATCATTATTTATACCACTTTCTCAAGACCAAAAATAGAGATATTTATTTTAGTCTTATCCCTTTTATTTCTCTTTCTAATCAAAGGAGGAAACTTCTCCTCTTTCCTTCAAACCACTTGTCTGCTGATTTTTCATGTATTTCATTCTAATATCTTTTCTTTTATTATTCTTTGGTCCTCGACTCTTATAATATTTGCAAATCAATTTATAATATTTTCTGATAGCCTCAAATCTTCTTTATTATTTGTGAATTTAACTTATGCATATTCCTACTTTTGTTTTTATCTTTATTTTATTAGAATAAATATACGCTCGTTTATTATGCAAAACATGTTATAAAATGTTAGGGGTATGATTTGAGAATATTCAGTGCAATGTCGATCTCACAGACTACGAGCGTAGCACTCCTGCAGAACAAAGAAGAAGGGGTTCGGCGGGGCTTTGCGGGTGGCCAGCCTCCACGTCTGGTCGGATTCTTCCTTGAGAGAAAGAGAATGCTTAGAGGGTGGTATTGGCAATACGGATGTGTGTGTAAGAATGTTGGCGTACCTTTCACTTGGAGTGGGATGGCCTCGTATTTATAGTTGAGATAACCCGAGTTGGATGGTAATTAGGAGTCCTTCATTGGATGGAATATTTCTTATTTAGTCCATATCGGATGCAGTGCAGGGATATGGGCAGTTAACTTGGGGATAGTCTTCTTTCCTTATAGGAAGATGTGGCCAGCGATGATACATGATTATCCTTTCTTTCCCTTATTGTGGGATCTGGGAATAAATAAAATATATACTTTTCTATTTTACATTTAGATGAGATGTACGGGCTTATTGGGCCGGTTATGGATTTTTCAACGATCTCGGTCCCAGTTGGGCTCGATGAATCGGACCTGTGAGGTTGGCATAAGAGGCGGGTTTGATATGGGCCGGAGTCATTTCCTATAGACTGAGGTGGATATTGGGCTATTTTTCGCCCATGTCGGTTGCCCCGGCCCGCAATATACGGGCGTGCGAGCGTAGTCTTCCCTGTTGTCTGCTTGTTCGCGTCCGTTGGAAGGGCTACCTAAGAGATGATCAATGGTGACTCTTCGGGTTTCGCTTGTTTTCATATTCCTCCTTGACTCCTCAGTCTCTTTCGCCGACCCCTCTCATCTCGAGTTTCTCGATCTTGTTCCTTTCACTTTATTCCTAGGTGCGTCTGCTTCTTTTCGTGTGAGGTCCTTTCGGTTGATAGGTGTTGAGGCTCTAGGGTTTATATGTTAAACAAGTACATTACTATTTGCTTCGTCATAGGTCGAATCGCTCTTCTTCTTTGCGTATCGATGACTCTTATTGATCTGGTCCCGAGCGAAATTTGAGGTGTTCAGCTTGTTTGTGATCGTTTGGCCTCATCACGCTCCTGAGGCGCCTCCTATCAGATTAGATAAGGTAAAGGAAATTGAACTGATCAAATGCCCCCGAGTCGATTTCCTCAATCTTTCGCCCTTGACATCTTTGTGACGATGGGACTGACGAGTTGGCCCTTTATGTGGGACCATTTTCTTTGATCGCTGCTCCAGCCTCCCCCCTTGGGGGGTTTTCCGCTTTGGACCTCTTCTTTGCCGCTCCCACTAGGAAATTTTAGTTCATTTAGGAGTATTGTCCGGAAGCCGCCGACGTGAAAGGAAAAAATCCACAAATCTCTACGAGAGGATGGCGGTTTGGCCAAAAGTTAGTGGGGCGCCTCAGGCTTGCAATCGAGGCTGGGCCGGGCGTTGTCACCGTGGCTGATGCTTTCTTGGGTTTATCTCTACGCCCTCTTCCAAGCATTTCGGAGCGGAGGAATCCATGGGTGGCGGTCGACGGCCGGCGTGGTATGTCTTGTGTTGATCCCAGCCTTCCCCGAAAGCCAGGGTTGCCTCCTCGAGAGAGGTGGCGGAGCAAGAAGAAAGAAGAAGTCGAAAATAAATTTAATAATGCGGGATTCTTTGCTCTCGATGCGAACTTGCGTGAGGCGCTATTTTCTTCTATTGTCAAGGATTCTGACCTTGGGAGGTCAAAAGGGCTTCAGTTGATGAAGCTTTGGCTTTATCCTTTCAGGGGGTCGCCTTGGTAAGTCTCTAATCACGTTTATCACCATTCTGTTTCAACGTCCAATACTGACTTTGTGTTTGATATGCAGGTTGCTACTCATTTGAAGGGTCTGGCCGAAAAGGCCAAATTAAATGAGAAGCACGTAAAGATCGCTCGCATTTATAAGGCGAAGGCTGCCACGCTCACCGCCGTGAGGCGGAGGCTGCGAGGAAGCGTGCGTTTGGCCGAAGATCGCGGAGCAGCAAATCTCGACTTGAAGCACGCCGTCGGCTCGTGCTTGGTGCGAGGTAGAAGATGAGGACCGTAGCGGCGAGCGGTGGGCAAGCTTCAAGAGGTTCGGGACAATCTCAGTGTGAGTAACCCAGTTGAGGCTCGGGAGGGTGGCATTTGCCAGTGCGAGCTTCAGTAGTTAGGGATGAGCTCTGCGTCACCTCCGGGCGAGCTATGAGATCTTCAAATGGAACTCACGTGCGACGATACTTGCGATCGATGAGGAAACACTACTTGAAGTGGCCGTCGTGGCCAGGGGTAGGGTGCTGTTAGAGGCGCTTTCGTCCTTGAGTCTTCCCGGCTGGTCGTCGGAGCGGCTAAGCAGTGCCGCGGATTGCGTGCCGATCTTCATCGCGGTGGTATGGTTGCACGGAGGATAAGGTTATTAGGCAGAGCGCTGGGATCGGCCCAGGTGTAGTGGGCTTAAGGTGGCTCATTTTCAAAGGAAAGCGGTTCGCGTGCCCAACTGGGTTCAATTTTGATCTTTCTAGTGACGAGGAGCGGAGGAATCTACCTCTGCGGGTATTGGGCGAGCACTCTATTGAAATCCATTCTCCTTCCTAAATCATCCTTCTCTGTAGCGTGACTTTAGGGGCGATCTAGGCCCTTTATCTCCGCATCTTTTTTTTTTTTTTTTTTTTTTTTACGTATGTATATGTTGCTCATTTGCCGGGCTTGGGGCTTGGGATCAATGTAGCTCTCTTTTAGTAAATACATATTTTGTTATATTAGCATTCTTGTTGGGATACATATGTATTTATTCCTAAGCATGGAAATGGTCGAGTTAAGGAGTTTTTGAGCAATTGGGCTCACTTTTCCTCTTAGGGTTTCGTATGCTTCTATTAAAACTCCGATCGCGAGGCTCGTCGGCGATTAACGAACTCGTTCACCTTGGTTGGCGGGATAGCTCGTCAATATAGTGAGAGGCAGGTGCTCGCCAAGTGAAATGAATGGCGAGCTCGTCAATATAAATGGTTGAACGGGGCTTCTCCATGTGGGCGAGGGGGTGGTGGTAAGCATAGTTGAGATAGAGCTCGTCCACGTTGGGCGATGAAGAGCTCGATCGAGTAGTAAGAGTAGAGGCTAGATCCATGTTGGTGATGGGGAAGGCTCGTCGGAGTGAATAGTAGATTAGAGCTGCGTCTATCTTGGTGATAAAGGAAGGAGAGCTCGTCAATGTAAGTATGATGGAGCTCGTCAAAAATGGCGGCGATGAGAGAGCTCCATGCGAATGGTAGAGTAGGCTCGTCCATGTTGGGCGTGGGAAGGCTCGTCGGAGTGGATGGTGGATTAGGGCTCGTCCGTGGCCGGTTGATCGGAAGGGGGCTCGTCGTGTAAGGTGTGAGTAGGGCTCGTCCGTGTTCTTTGAGGGAGAGGCTCGTGCAGTGGTGGGGTAGAGCTGTCGTGTTGGTGTGGGAAGAATAGGTGGGAGTCAGATAATTAGTTGGGCTCGTCCATGGTGGTACGATAGGAAGGAAGTAGGTGATGTAAAATTGTGAGTGAGGGGCTCGTCAAGTGTGGGCGATGAGGAAGGCTCGTGAGATGGTGAGTGGGGCTGGAGTCCGTGTTGGGCGATGGGAAGGCTGGAGTGGGGTGAATATTAGATTAGGCTGAATCCATCTTTGGCCCCGATGGGAAGAGGCTGGTCAATGTAAGTGTGAGTAGGGCTCGATCCGTGTTGGTGATGAAAGAGCTCGTGAGTGGTAGGGTAGAGCTTCGTCCGTATTGGTGATGAGAAAGGCTCGTCCCGAGTAATGAGGTAAGGGTAGTCCATGTTGGGGTATTAAAGGAAGAGCTGCGATCGGTGAATAATTAGATTAGAGCTCGTCCATGCTGGCTGATAGGAAGAGCTCGTCAATGTAATTTGTGAAGTAGGGCTAGATCCTGTGGCGATGAGAAGAGCTGCGATGCAGGTGGTAGGAGTGGGAGCTCGTCCATGTTGGTGATGGAAGGCTCGTCGGAGTGAATAATTAAATTGGGGCTCGTCCGCATCTTGATGATAGGAGAGCTCGTCAATGTAGAATTAATGATAGGGCTCGTCGTGTTGGTGATGAAAAGAGCTCGTTTGAGTAGTAAGTGGAGGCTCGTCCGTGTTGGTGATGGGGAGAAGGCTCGTCGGGTGAATGGTGGATTGAGGCTGGAGTCCATGTGGCGATGGGAAGAGCTCGTCGATGGAGATTGTGAGTAGGGCTCGATCCGTGGTGATGAGAAGAAAGGCTCGTGGTGGTAGGGTGGGGCTCGTCCATGTTGGTGATGGGAAGGGGCTCGTCTAAGTAGTAGGGTGAGGCTCGTCCATGTTGGTGATAGGAAGGCTCGTCGGAGTGAATAGTATTAGATTAGAGAGCTCGTCCATCTTGGCCCGATAGGAGAAGAGCTCGTCAATGTAAATTGTGAAGTAGGAGCTCGTCGTGGTGATGAAGAGCTGCGTGCAGTAGTAAGTGAGCTCGTCCATGTTGGCTGATAGGAAGAGCTCGTCAGAGTGAATAGTAGATTAGAGCTCGTCCATGCTGACTGATAGGAAGAGCTCGTCAATGTAAATTGTGAAGTAGGAGCTCGTCCATGTTGACTGATGAGAAGAGCTCGTCTGAGTAGTAGGGTAGAGCTCGTCCATGTTGGCTGATAGGAAGAGCTCGTCAGAGTGAATAGTAGATTTTAAATGTAGTAACAGTGGTGTTCAGGCCCAATGGGTTAGTGCGACTCATTCCCAGGCGTGGCACAATGTTGAGCAAGCGACCTCGTCGAGTGAACATGAGGCTCTGGGCGCGCGATGTGGCCTTGGTGGCTTCTGGAAATTTGAAATGGGTTGGTCGGGCTCATTTAGGCGGCGTGGCTGTGTTGAGCGAGGGCAGCTCGTCCCAGTGAACACTTGGGGGCTCATGGCACGGTGACCTTGGTGGCGTTCAAGTAAAATGGGTTGAAGTGACTCATTTAGGCGGCGTGGCGCTGTGGCCCGGTGACCTCGTCGAGTGAGCAACGGGGCTCATGGCGCGGTGGCGCGTGGCGTTCGGTACAGAAATGGGTTGATCGACTCATTTGGCGTGGCCTATGTTGGTGACGACCTCGTCGAAGTAGCGGGGCTCATGGCGCTGATGGCCTTGGTGGTTCGGTGAAATGGGTTGGTCTGACTTATTTGGGCGGTGTGGCGTGTTGAGCGACGACCTCGTCGGGTGAACGCGGGGCTCATGGCGATGGCTCGTGGCGTTCGGCCCGAAATGGGTTAGTCGACTCATTTAGGCGGCGTGGCTGTGTTGAAGCCGAGCGACCTCGTTGGAGTGAGCAGCGGGGCTCATGTATGATGGCCTTGGTAGGCGTTCAGTAGAAATGGGTTAACGGCTCATTTGGCGTGAAGCTGAGCCGTTTCGTGTGATGGCATACGTGTGAAGAAGGCGCTTAGTGTGACTTTCTTTCTTCGAGAAACACGTGGAGCGCCGTGAGAGCGCTTCCGTGTGAATTTCGGTTTTGAAAGGTCTGAGGCGCCATTGTCTTGGAGAATTTGGAGCGGTTGTGAGCTTCAGGCGCTTAGCCTAACTTATAAATAGTTATTCAGTTGTCCATTATGCACTTTTGGAGATTCTACTTTTATAATATGTGAATGAAGTCATGCAAGGATGGATGTTGATTGTTTGTCTTTGCAGGGTTCCTGTGGCACCGATCAACTCTGGATCTCCATTTGTGGGAGTTGTGTTTTTCCCTAGTCTCCCCTTTATGGGAGTCATGTTATTCCCTAGCTTTTGGCTAGGGAGTGCGCCCGGAGGGGGCGGCGCAACTTTTGCGCTGCTCTTTCCGTTTTTCTGCTTATCTTCTTCCTCCTCCTTTCTACCTCTCCTCTTTTCTTTTTTTTTTTCTTTTACAGCTTTATAAATACATACTCTTTTTCTTTTGTCTTTCTCCTTTGTTCCCCTCTCATTTTCCTCTTTTCTTTTCTCCCTATCACACTTTTTTTTTTTTTTTTGGCTCTGCTCGTGCTGTATGCTATTCAAGATGTAGGGGATGATGCGACTGGCTGCAATCCAATTGTACTCCGATTATGTCTAATTATGTCCCGATTGTAATCGATTATAATCATTGTAATAAAGAGAGCCTTTTTCTTTATGAATTTTCTATTATGCTCCTTTACGATTTAGTATATTTGAAGCCCCATTTGAGATGTCCAGGCATAGTGATTAACAAATGTTCAACTCGTATGCACTAGTAACATGGCCTATTACAGACCAACGCTCATTGGTAAAAACGTTTGAGATGTTCCGCATTCCACGTATCTTGGTGCCTTTCTTACACATTTGGAGTTCGTAATTTGCACAGTAAATGACTCGGGTTATGATGTAAGGACCTTCCAGTTAGGGCTGACTTTCCATCGCATTGGATTTTCCTTGCCGGCGGGAGTTTCTTTAGAACTAAGTGCACGGGATGTAACCCGGGGCGACCCTTTGATTGTAATACCTTCTTGTTTTCCTTTGATATTCCACTGCGGCGTCTTTGAGACACACTCGCGCTTCTGTCCCAGGTTCTAAGTTCGAACCGAAGGCCTCGTCGGTGTGCTCCTCGTGCTAACTCTCAATCTGGGGGGATTTTATTCCGACTTCTGAGGGCGGCGCCTCGGTGCAGCTAAAGAGCGAGGGGTTTCCACACAGTAAGGCGTAACATGACGTACGTAGGCCCTTGGTACCTCGAGGAGGTATTCTACCCAATTCCTTTATATGGTCTTCAACTTGGTCTTCAAGCGACTAGGGTCGATGGTGACCTCGGCACATCCGTTCGGCTGCCCGGGTGTCTTGGGGATGAGTAATAATTTTAATTCAGCTCAGTAGCAAAAGTCTCTAGAATTATCGTTGTATTTATTTTCCATTATGCTGATACCCGAGGGCTCTCAGGATACCAAACCTGCGAATGATATGCGCCACACAAAATTACGTATCTTTTGCTCGTGATTGTAGCTAAAGGTAAACCTGCCCATTTGGTGAAGTAATCTTTGCGATGATTATGAATTTACAGCTGTCCTTTAGATGGGCGAGTCCCGATATATCCCAGGCCCCATTGTTGGAATGGCGGGCTTGTGATCGACGTCAGTGGTTCTGATGGGAGGCGTGAGATCTTGGCGTGCTCCTGGCAGATCTTGCATTTTTTGACTAGGTCAGTTGCGTCCTTGAGTATAGTTGGCGAGTAGTATCCCTGTCTCAAGACCTTCCCTGAT
Organism: Tetrastigma voinierianum; assembly: GCA_016808115.1. NCBI lineage: Eukaryota > Viridiplantae > Streptophyta > Magnoliopsida > Vitales > Vitaceae > Tetrastigma > Tetrastigma voinierianum. The sequence continues at coordinate 99,590 of JAEQBH010004677.1, forward strand.
AATGCCCGAGCTCCTACATGATTCCCGCATATGCCCTCGTGTACTTCTCTTAGCGCATTACCCGGTGTCTTCTCTGCGATGCATTTCGGGAAATGTGAAGAATCCTGCTTGTAAAGGCTTCCTTTGTGATTTAGTAAATGCGGAAGATCTCACTCTTATCTTAGCGCTTCTTTCGGGCCATCGATAGGAGTTCCGTCGTTAATATAATCCCCGAATGAGTCCGATTCAACTCGGCTCGGATCCCTCTTTGGGCGACCATCATGCTATAAAAGTCGATAGAAGGTTCTGCTAAGTATTGACGGTGTTGACATCTTTGAGGTCTTCACGAGGAGGCGTGGCTAGCTTTGCGGCGTCGTCAAATTCTACGCCACGAGGACATGTGTTACACATGGACCACAGTGAATTCTTTGATAAATCCACGAACTATACGGAAGTCTGAGGATCATTCTCTCGCTTTTGGCCTCATATGTGTCTTCTATCTGTCTAACCACCAGTTGAGAGTCACTGTAGACCTCTAACTGATCAACCTCTAACGAATGAGCAAGGTTGAGGCCTGCTATGACGGCCTCATATTCGGCTTCATTGTTGGATGTTCTGAATCCAAACCTGAGTGCATATTCAATGTCTATTCCTTCTGGAGAGGTTAGGATAAGACCTGCTCCACTCCCTTGGGCGTTTGAGGCTCCATCAAGAGCTTCCAAGTGGAAAGGTCGGCTGCTGCTTGGGTACCCGCGTCGGATTCTGTCGATGCAAATTCATAATGAAAATCTGCCCAGGGCATCCGCTATGGCGATTTCGACCTATATCGATGTCAAACTCGCTTAGTTCTATAGCCCATTTCATTGAATGCACGAGGTCTACGGTTTGTATGCGTACTTGCTTCAGGTATTCGGTTGGACTTCTATGGTATGACTTGGAAATACGGGTGGAGCTTAGATGGCGGTTACGGGGCGAGTGGAATTTTTTCCATTTTAGATCTTTCCTCTGCTCCTCTTAGGAACGGCTGCGATGTCGCAGGATCTTTGAATCCGTTCTTTATCTCGGCGAGGGCGGTAGAGATTGAAAAAGTTTGACATTCTAGAAGTGCGGGGTGAGGAGTTCCTCGGCGGGGCTCCAGCTAGGACGGGAGGGCGGCTCGGATATGTCTTGACGAGACGGCTGCGCGCCGTGTATCCCATTGAGCTTTCTTGAGGAACTGGAAGAGGGTGGCATCTATCACTTGCTGCGGACCACGCGAAGCGACTTAGGCGGCTATCCTCCCCTGTCGGTCGTTGGTACTTCTTGCTTTTATTGCGGCGACGGCATGCCGACTAATGCCTTTATTTTGTCGGATTTAGCGATCCACGTGATTGACTATGAAGCGAATTTCGGTGACACCGGCCCACATTTGGCGATTTGACTTCATATTATAGTTTCTTAAATCGGACGCCTGCGAGAGATGGCGATGTGGGTATCGGCGGTGATGGACTTAACGACGTATCGTTTATGTATACTTCCACAGTGGTGCCTATCTGCTTTTGGAACATCCGATTTACTAGTCTCTGGTAGGTCGATCCCGCATTCTTGAGCCCAAACGGCATCACTCGATAACAATAGGTCCCTTGTGCTATGACGAACGAGGTCTTTTCTTGGTCTTGAGTCCGTCGCGATGCGTTGTACCCGGAGAAGGCATCCGTAGGCAAGAGATTCATGACTGTAGTAGCATCCCGCGATGAGATCGATTCTCGGTAAGGAAAGCATCCTTTGGGCGAGCTTTGTTTATGTCGGTGAAATCCGATGCGGTCGCCATTGCCGTTTCTTTTACTTGGAAGTGCGGCGTTTGCCCAACGATACCGGGTATTCCACTTCACGATCGCTCTGCTTGGAGAGTTTGCGGCCTCTTCATTAAGTGGCTTTTTGCCTTTGGTGCGAAGCTCCTGCGCTTCTGCTTGATCGGTTTGAAGGATGGGTTGGTGTTTAATTTATGTGTGATTCTTTGCGGGGGTCAGAATTCCTCCCCATAACTCCCGGCGCTTCCATGCTAAAACGTCCTTAGTATGCTTTAGAAAGCTGAGAGGCGGCTTGAGATTTCTGTTAATTTTGGAGCCGATGTAGGCGAGATGTTCCGGGTCGTCATCCAGGGGAACCGGTTCAAGTTCCTCGAGAAGGTTCGAATTCGGGTGAGCACCTCGTCGCGCATGTCGGGCTCATCCACGCATTAAGCGTTGTCGGCCAAGCTCTCTTGTTTAGTGGTATATAGCACTCCACTGACACCCAGCTGATCTCCTCGAACATCACTATTAGTAGATTGTTGGGAATTTGATAACCAGATGATACGCGAAGGGGATGGCTTTTATTGGGTTGAGAGATGGCCTCCCTAATAACATGTTATAAGGCGTGGAAATACGGTAAGAGAAATCACCATTGTCGTGGTAAGCGGCATGAGTTCTCCCAAGTGAGTACAGTTGGGTGGGCGAAGCGACACCTTTTCCCAGAAGAAAATCCTCGCGAGATCGTATTTAAGACTCAAGCTTTTCTCTCCCACGCCCATTTGTCAAAGGCTAAGGCAAAAACCAGTGTCAGTAGAACTTCCGTTGTCGAAATTAAAACTAGATGAGCTGATGTGTTGGCTCTGATCGCGAGCCACCAATGGGTGCGTCATGGGGGTGCTGATATCCCTCCGAGATGCGGTGAGACGTGATGGTTGTGTCTAGTCGAAAGTGGTTTGAATCTTTGTTTGCCATTTCCCCCATCTCTGGCCAGGCGATCTTTGCGCTTAAGTGAGCTTTCCGAGCCGAACTAGATTCTCCTCCTCCTGCGAATCCTCCTGAGATTACGTGGATTTCTCCAAGGGGTTGCTGGTGCTGAGTCGTCGTTTGTCGAGGCGGTGGCTGCTGAGTTGGGGCCTGGTCCTATTCTGGGTTTGATTCTGGGCCTGATTCTGGGCTTGATTTCCTGGAGATATGAAGCGCCGGAGGTATCCTCGTTGTATTAGGTACTCTATTTCTCTCCTTAGTTGTATACAGTTGTCGGTCACGTGCCGTAGTCACATAGAGCTATGATACTTAGTGTTGTCTTTAGCGGCGGGATCCCGGAGTTCATCTGAGTTGCCTCAAGGCGCTGGATTCGTGCTTCATGTAGATTTGTGACATAGGGTACATTGGTGGGTGAGCCCCATTTGCGGCGAGTAACGTCGTCGTCTTTCTGATTGTGGTGGGCCCAGACGGTCTCTGAGATTTCCCCGCCTTTTTGGAGATCGTTCTCGATCTTTTCCTGGAGACTTCTCCTGGTCGTCTTGCCTCTTAGGGCTCCGTCCTCGCCGTTTGTCTGTTGTACTTTTTCCTTTATGGGTGGACGAGTTCTCCCTCTTGGATATGAGGAGCTTCCTATGGATTATGTACTTCTGCTTTAGCGAGTACTTAATATCTTGCTGATTTTTGAGATGGAAAACATTAGGTCTTTGTTGCCTCTGACCACGATGAGCCTTGGTGATGGCGAATTTTCATCGGGCAGATCTATCTTCAAGGATTCGGCATTGAATCTTTGCGTATGACAGGGCTTTCTGCGAGCCTTGTTTGATGGTCAACGGATGGTGGCGCCGGCTGCATGCGTCTGGCTCGGAGTGGAGTGGGAGGCGAGCGTGGATGAAGCTCTCGGGCGAAAGAGATTGATGAAGGAGGGATTCTATTAAACCAGGCTAAGGCTGGGCCTTTTAACGTGGTAGCGAAAGCCCTGCAGCGCACAGGGTCTTGATACCCATGCAACTCCATCTGGTTCTTGTAAGTGTTAAGATGGTCGACATAGTCATGCCGTCGAGAACTTCCCATACGACGATACGAATTTCTTTGAGGCCGGGTAACGTAATATTTATTTGTGAAGGGTGATTCAGTTTGTTGTACCAAAGTATCCATAGTATCTGGGGTACGTCCTTTAACTACCTCTTTCATACGGCTGATTTCTCTTGAAGACTCACAAACCTCTACTCCCGCGGATTGCTCTTAGTTGGGTAGAGGGGATGAGGAGGTTCTGCTCGACACATCTTCAGTTGCTTCCTCACGAAGGGCTAATTGCGGCTACCGTGCCCCGGCGGTGGATTACATACCTTGACATCGAGGTTGCCATGCGTGTCGGTCTTGTGGGGGAAATGTCGCGGCGCTTCACAGGCTTGTCGAGGCTCCTTGGATGTTGCATATGTGCAGTGGTGTTCCAATTCCTCACGGGCGTTGATTAATGGTAGTGCTTCCGCCGTTCGTGTTGGCCGCGTTAACCTGCGGAAGTCGAGGGCCTATTGTCGCATTCCACAGTGGATCACATCCTTGGTGGATTAGGCGTTACTCACTTTGTGTTAAGTCGATACCATCGATGTGAAATCGAGTTATATTTGTATAAGGCTATCGTTCCCACATACGAGCGCCAGTGATGATGCCTTTTCAGCCGGAGCTGGGGTACGGAGCGTGTGGGGTGGATTGAGGCGGACCGGATTGTTTGTGAAGTGCAGGTGCGGGCGTGCAGTTGTGCAGGGGAGTGGGGTGGGTTGGCATGTGTCGATACGGAGTTACGGGCGTAGCACTCTGAGAACAAAGAAGAAGGGGGTTCGACCCGAGGAGCTTTGCGTGCTTAGCTCCGATCTTGAGAAGTCAAATTCTTCCTTGAGAGAAAAGAGAATGATTAGAGAATTAAGTATTGGCATCCCCGAATGTGTGTGTGTAAGAATGTTAGGCGTACCTTTCCTTGGAGTGGGATGGCCTGTGTTATAGTTGAGGCTCAGCAGGTTGGATAGTGGTGAGTCCTTCCCATTGGATGGAATATTTATTTATTTTAATTATGTCGGATGCAGTGCGGAATATAGGAAAACGATTTAACTTAGGATAGTCTTTTTCCTTATAGGAAGAATGTCAAACTAACGATGATCTATGATTATCCTTTGCTCCACTTATGGTGGGATAAAGGGAATAAATAAAATATATCTTTTCTATTTTGTTTAGATGAGATGCGGGCTTATTGGACGGTTATGGATTTTTCAACCCCGTCTCGATTCGGTTGGGCTGATGAATCGGGACCTGCGCGAGGTTGACATAAGGGGGCCCGGGTTTGATATGGAACCCGCCATTTCCTCTGGGCCTAGGGAATTGGATATTGGGCCTATTTTTTGCCCATATCAATTAGATTGGTATTTATTGTCTTGAATAACTAGTTACCGAGATATATAACCATAAGATAAATGTCACCCACCTAAACGCAAAGTTCATTGTCTTGAATAACTATCATCGCATGTCAATGGGGAAATTATAATCAGCCCATGTAATTTTAAATTAAAGAATAAACAAGACGACCACCAATCTCCTACTTAAAAGCTCTTTGGGGATGAAATAAATTATTGTGCCTACCAAGTGGGATGTTTCCCAAAAATAATAAAAAAACTCTTGAAAAAGTATAGTTTAAAAAATAATCCTAAGTATAATGTGGTTTGAAAAAATTTCTTCAATCAAACAAACAGAATCTGTTATATTAAGTGTATCTCCTCCAAAATTCTTCAAAAGAGTTGAGATTTTCATAAGACCGAAATCCAAAAAAGAAATAATCACATTTGATTATCAAAACACACACTTTCAGCAAACTGCAAGGACAACTCTTCTAATGATTCAAAATATTTAAATTAGTTTAATCCTTTTGAGGACCTATCATGGATTTGTGCTTGTTGATCTCTTTCCCATGCAACAAAATTGGGGATTTGATTTAATTTGTAATGTATTTATCACATGGTGTCATGATCTTGTGTATATTTTTGGAGACTAGGGTGCAAAGCATGCTTTGATTGTTTGATTTAAAAGTTTCTCCTTTTTACTATTTTCTTTACTTTTGTTTTGTCTCTATTTGTCGGACATGATGTAACACAACTTTTACTTTTGGTTTCAAGATGTTCCAATTTTCCTTTCACTACTTTGCTTTCTGATGTCAAATAGAGAAGACACATTTGAAGGTAAATCATACAACATACACTTTTTCAAAATATTAAAATTCAGAATATTTAAAATCTCATCTATTAAATATAATTTAAAAATTAATTTTAAATTTATATTCATTAATTATTATTAAAATTTTTACTTTATAATTATGAATCACAACATAATATAAATTAACTCTTTAAAATTATAATTAATGAATATGGTTTTAAGATTAATTTTAAAATCATATTTGATAAATGCGAGTTTTTAACATTATGAGAGACTTGTTAACTAATGATTATTCTGAAAAAAATATACTTGTGAATTATTTTTTTAATATAACCTGTTTTGGTATCATACTCCATTATTTCTTTACTTTTGTTTTGTCTCTATTTGCCAGATTCAAATCTTATCTTTGTCAATCCAATCAAACATAAAAGCAATGGAATCGATTTCTTATCTTGAAGCTGTTTGGGTCTACCAAAGTCAAATTTTCAAGATCGATAATCCCAAGTTACAAGAGGCATGTGTCAAAGTAACCTTTTCTTTGAAACAAATATTGATTTTATTGAATGCGAATGTCATGGAGGATAAAATCTATCATTTTAATATAAAAAATTATTGTAAAAATTATAATTGATAATTATGATTTTATTTTTAAACTAAAACAATAATTACTAATTATAGCTTTATTTTGAAATCTAAAAGTTCACAATTTATATACAGCTTCATAATTGAACCAAAATAGTAAATTATAAATATTATTCTTAATAATTATAAATACTACATTATAATGTTCATATAATACTAAGGTTGTTATAAAAAACTTATTTTCATATAAAAAAAAATTTATATCATTAGATAATAATTTATCTTTAAAATTTATATAAATTAAAATGAGAGAATAAAAATTTTAACTTCAAAATATAGGTTTTAAGGAATAAAATCATTGATAAATTTGTTATTATACGATAACCATCTTTGTATAACTTAACCCTAATAACTATAGTTTATTAGGATAACATTTAAGTATTATTAGTTATTTTTTATGAAAAGTATCGAAACATGTGTTTTATATTTTTGATGGTTGAACATTGAATGGAAAGTGAAGGGAGTATTGTAAGTAAATTTAATTGATGTGACAACTCTACTCTTTTACTGAATTTATCTTTTTGTTTTTAAACCTTTTTAAAAAAATCAAGGCGTAAATTGTAAGTAAATTGATTTGATGTGACAACTCTACTTTTGTACCTCTTTTTTTTCTTACTTTTTAAAAATCAACTCAAAGAAATTTTCTAAATGTGGTTATGGTGTAAATTACGGTAATGTCCCAAAAATAATTCTTAATTTCAAAATATGTTTTTTCCCATACTATTCTTGTCAAATCTTGTCGATAAGCATATTTCTTTTAATAGATCGTGGGCTTGATAAATCTGCTTCTTTATATAAATCATTTTTGAGGATTTTAGTTATATATTGTGTTAATTGGACTAAAAGACTTTTCGGTGAAAACCTATCTATAACAGTTTAATGGAAGTACTAGTTTACTATTTGGAGTTTCGACTAGGTTTATTAATTTAACCCAATAAACTAGGCTCCAATAATTCTTTAAACTGTTTAATCTTTAATACAAATTATTTTTCAAATCTAGAAAACCAAAATGATGCTGGACCTGGAGATCAAGATAACTCTAGCTTCTGAAGCACTTTGTTAATTATTTGAGCCTAATTCACGGGCCAAATTATCGAACCTAAGATGCCCAAACCCAGAATGACAAAACACATCAAAACCCAACACATCAAACCCAAGCATGAGTGGCGCTTAAAAAAACCTTATACTAGCTTAACACACAGAGCCTAAAATTCTCAAAAAGGATTTATGCAAAGAAGCAGATTCATCAGTTCTACGATCCATCAGCCTCCAAAAGAAAATAAGATATGACGTTTTGAGTAATTTTCAGTTAAATAGCGCTCATGACAAGATTGACAAGAGCAAGATAAGAAAACCAAAGCCTACTATATAAGAAAGAGACTTAAAGCATGAAAGCGACTTAAAGTAGACTGACAACCTTGAGACAAGAAACAAATAAAGGTACAACTGTTTTATTCTTCTTTATAGATCATTTTCTGATAAGATTATCTAGTATTTATTAAACTTTAATCGTCTACGTTGCTGCAGAATCTTATCGTAAAACCTATCATATCCAAATTTCTTCGTCCATATCCCCCGTAAAAATAAAAAGCTAAGCTATCATTGACGCACCCAATGAACACCCTAATCATATCCTTTAATCTTATCCTTATCCCTATCCTTCCATCCCTTGTAATCTTTCTTTTTCTCCTCTCACTTCTGAGCCCTCTCCTTCTACTCACAACTCTCTTTGTGATATATCTCAAAGCCTTCGTGATGTTTTCAAAGTTCTTCAAATGTTTTTTCCTTGTATAAAATAAATACGTGTTATTATCCAACTAGCCAGCTTAATATTTCTTTTCTTACTTATTTATGTTTAATTTTAATTTTAAACTTTAGGGGATATCCTGAAGGGTTTCTCCATAACCATATTCAGCAAAAGCATTGATTTATATTTAATATATAAGAATGAGTATCAGAACTAAGTAATATGAGAATAATTTATGATATACTATTAGCAGTTTCTTATGTAGTTTAAAGATAAAGAGTAGCATTTAAAAATACAGTCATAATTATAACTACATAAATTCTGCACTAGTATAATATGTATAATTTTGTTGTAAATGATCAAAATGTGGAAAGTTTGGTGAGCCATGGACGTCGTCTGCATTTTATAAAACAGGTCAATAACTAAGTCCAAAAGTAATGTTTTGTAACATCAAATAAATTTATTTACAATTTACGCCCTTAAGCATTCAAAATTCTTTTAAGTTGATTTCATTTTCTTTTTTTTATAAGCTGTTTTTAACGGATCCGTGCATTTATGTCCTATCCCATCCAAATCAATACAACAACATTTCATTTTCTTTTACAATTACAATCCGTAACAAAACATTTTGAATTGTGATCGGTGTAATTACACTCCCTTCTTCTTTTCACATCGAATAGTGAAACGACACGTGCAAAAGAAGTTGTATAAAAGGATTTTCGGATGCTCTTCTTTAATACTCTTAAAGTTATTTAATATGATTACAATTTATCGTGCATTTTCAAATGTATTAAAAATAAATGATAAAACTTTATAGTTTTTATTTGTGAGTTTTGTCTTAAAATAATATTTTACAAAAAAAATCAATCCTAATGTATTTTATAAAAATAATATTTAAATTAGTATTTAAAATCATGAGTAATGACTATGATTTTAACTTTAAATTAAAAAAATCTTAATAAATAATTATGGTTTTAGTTTAAAAAATTTAAAATCTGTCATGCTATGATTTTAATTTTAAAATTTAAAATTATAGTTACCAAATAGGTTTTGATAATAACACATTAATTTTGACTTTAAGAAAAATATATATATATATATATTGGGTGGTATTTAAAAAAAGTACCTATAACTTTAGATCTATATGAGTTGGCCAGCCAATAATTTGATTTGATATAATTTCTTTCAACACATAGATAGCATATAAAATAAAATGTCGAGGACCTTGAAAAGCGAGGAAATCTGTGATAAGGCAAATGGAAAGCGAATGTGGCAGCAGAATGACTAATAAAAACACATTGAGATGATGGCCTTAAGTGACGGCTAAAATAAGATGACAAAATTACAAAAAACAAAATAAAACTTATATCTATGTGGAATAACTACTTTATTACGAAATAGATTGATAAAAAGAAGTATAAAGGGGTTATTCAAAACCGAGAATGACCAAAAATACCTCTCTTTGCTTAAGAAAGATGAGTGGCTAGAAAAGAACGTTGAGAGAAAATGAGGCTAAGAGAATTATAATTTTAAAATATTTATTAATACCTTTTGTATCGTTTCTTAAAGTACTTTTCAATAGTTTCATAAGTTTTAATCAATTTTCAATCTATCAATATGATTGTTTTGTTCACATTTCCACGTGAATTACATTACAACAATCATAAATGATGAAAAATTGAAAGTCATGTACATAAAATTAGTTAGGTACACGATGAATTTACATATATTATGAAAAGATTAAATGATTAATGGATGGAATTTGATCCCAAACAAAAACAATTAGAGAGAGAAGGACTTTAAGAGATGATATAAAAAGTATATATTAATAGTATTTTAAGTATATATATATATATATATATATATATATATATATATATATATATATATATATATATATATAATTATAAATATCTATTATTATTTTTATATAATTTTAAAGTATTTACAATATTTTATTAATTTGATCAATTTTAGCCATCAACATGATTGTCGTTCAGGTAAAGATCATCCACATTTTAGCGTGGATTACATTTGTAGCCGTTACAAATTATGACAAAACTTGTGGGTGTCAAGTAACCCGATACCACACTATTGTGTCCCCTTTACCGGGACCGATAATTTAACAAAAAGCAGACATAGTATCCTTTATACGGGAAGCTCTACCCAAAATACAACCTGTAGGATATACAATAATATGACCCATCCGGGGCCCAATACAACATAATGACCGCACGGGATCCTTTTATGAGTAAAAGTGGCCCAACCGGGCCCATTTATCCATACTAAAAAAATATACAAGGCTATGTTACCATAGTCCTTAAGAGTTTAATTACAACACTCTTATACAAAAAGTACATGCTAAAACTAGTTCGTTCCAAACATCTTTACAAAAATGATTACAAAGCCACAGCAGAAGCACCTTCCACAGTGCGGCCTCAGTGGCGTAGATCCACCCGAGTGTACTCCCTACACCTAAAAGGGGGATCCCATAAAGGGTGAGCTACGCCCAATATATTAAACTCCTACAGAGGCTACTCCCCACCTAAGTACACATGCAATGGTCATGTTCACAATTCACATTAACATTCCAAGTAAAAATATGCAATTTCTACTATGGAATCCTACATGCTATGAAATGAGATGAGACTCAATCATGTACCATGTATCCGAGTCCTTACCGACTCCCTTTTACCCAAACCCTTACCGACACCTACCAAACCATGCAATGTCAAAGTGTGATAAAACCCATCATTTGTGGATTACATCCAATGACCATTTACGAACAAAATTCCATTGTTTCAAACCAAGCTTTTTGATGTTACGCTGTGATCATTTATATTCAAAATCATGTGTCTTTTTATGGGTAGCGAATTTACGGGGTCTCACCTAGCCTTCCTACACTTTCTTAGGCTTTCACCATTGGACCCATATGTATAACCAAAAATAAAGGGGCTTTTATCCGAGGGGGTATCTATCCCTACTTGCTATTACCTGACACATATTTTCATTTTCATGTATACAACCGTCTCACCTATTGAATCACCCAATCAAAAACCAAACACATTATTGATTATAACCATGTACTCACACCCATTTCATGCAATGTCCTCGTGCATATGCAATGCGATGTGCCATTTCATGCCCATACCATGTCACATATATGATGAATGTTATATGGAAAATTCTACTCATGCATATCACCCATGCATCATGGACAATTTTATCAATGAGCGTAAAATTTCCAAACGATCACACATTTCATGTTAACATATTTGCACACACATATATTAACATCAACAAGTCATAACCAATCAAGCAATGACATACTTTATCCTCTAGGCCAAATTGAGACATGAAATGTCCTGAGTAACCTCTGAGCAAGCCATCTGATGGCCTTATCCATACATAAAATCATCACATGTCAATACATTAGGACACACATATTGACCTCCAATCAATTTCCACCAAGCATGTCATTCAAACTTTAGCAATGACAACTTGATCCTCAAGACCGGTTGTGGCATAGAGATGCCCACAAAAAATTCCACACAACAAGCCATAATAGACCACGAGAATAGTTTCTAAACTCAGTTCGAAACTAGTCCCTAACGGTCCCGAAAATACGGACCTGAAACCATTAAACAACCTAAGTTGCTTATACTTGATCCAGGAAATGGATCATAACTTGAAATTTGTACAGGTCGATTTGAGTGATTAGCCTACATCAAGTTCTGAGATGTAGATATAATTTCCATGAGGAACACTAGTTCAAATCCCCTCTTTTTCCCAACTGGAAATTAGTCCCAAAATATGTCCCAAAATCTAGACAATGTATGGGGTAAAAATAGGGCAGCCTGTGGCAGTCCCAGAAAATGGACTATAACTCGTGTTATAGAGGTCCAATTTGGGTGATTCAAAAACTTAAAATCAAGTTCACAATTGCAGCTAAAATTTCCATGAAGGATACTAGTCCAAATTCCCTTATTTTCCCAACCGCAAATCAATCCCAAAACTTGGACACAAACGGTCAATTGCCTAAGTTGTGACAATTCCGGAAATGAAATGGACCATAACTTGAGCTATAGATGTCCAATTTGAGTAATTCAAAATCCTAACATCAAGTTCACAACTTCAGCTACAATTTCCATGAAGAACACTAGCCCAAATTCTCTCTTTGTCTAATCGAAAATTAGCCTTAAAAACTAGACATCATATAGGGTCAAAACAGGGCACTATTCCCACATCCCAAAACTTTGCCAAACAGCCCCTTAGGGCATAAAGCATAACCAAACAACCCTTAGAGTGGAAAATAAACCAAAGTAAGAAGAATCCCTACCTCTTGGAGTGTAGAAGAAACTCTAGGAGGTCCCGTGGACACTTTCTAAACTCGAAACCTTTGATTTCCCGAACTCCTTGCTTGAATCATTGGCGAAATCCAGGTGTTTGATACCCATCATGTATAGCCAGTATATGAACTTTCATTTTTATTTCGATGAATTCCTGTGAAAGAACTTCAGTGGATCGAGAAGAGTTTGGCTTTCTCTCTCATCGAACCCGAGAAAATTAGAATGGGAAGAATGGGATATTTTCCCCCAAGGCCTTTCACTTAAGTTTAAGTGAATGGCTCACGTCGCACCACGTGTCCATAACTCGTTTGGGTTCGTCTCTGCCCCAAAACGATTTATTTTGTCTCGGTTCAAGTTCAAATTATTTTAAATGAACTTTACTTAATTCATTTTTTTTCACTTTCCATATTTTCTCAAAAACTCCGTTTTGGAATCGACCGGTACCGTGCCTCGAGAATCGTGGCATTTGTCTCGGAATTGACTAAATTCGTCGGGAGTAAGCTGGGTTGCAAGGCGAATCTGACGGTGGTCGATTTTGTCATCGAGGATCTAGAAAATTTCCAAGTTTTTCAACCTATACTGTTTCAATAATTTATTGTTTTTCCATTTTTCAGAAAAATTCAATTTTTACTGGGTTTTACATTCTTTCCCCCTTAAAAGAATTTCGTCCCCAAAATTCATACACACATACACATTCAAATCACATGCATATGCAACAGTCATTTTAATATCAAATGACTAAGAAAACGCACCTTCATCCTCAAACAATAAAGGATAACTAGCACGTATCGTGTCCTCGTGTTCCTATGTTACTTCCTCCACTCCTCGGTGCTGCCACAACACCTTCACTAGCCTTACGATCTTTCCTTGCAAAACCTGATCCCGGCTATCCATGATATGCATCAGTCCCTTCTCAAAGGTGCCATCAACATCAACAACAAGCTTGCCCCAATCCACTACATGAGTTGGATCTAGAGTGTACTTCTAGAGCATGGAAACATGGAACACCACATGAACACTCGATAAACTTAGCGATAAAGCCAACCAATGCATGGCTGCCTTACCCTCTTGAGTATCTCGAAGGGCTGATACCTCGGCAATGGGTTTCCCCTCGTGAACTTGGCCACTCCTCTCTTAGGCATTACCTTCAAGAAGACACGATCACCCACCTCAAACTCTAGAGGTCGTTGCCATCTGTCGACATAGCTCTTCTACCGGCTTTGAGCTATGAGAAGATGCTTCCGAATCATGTCCACCTTCCCGGAGGTGTCTCTAACCAAATCCGGACCCGTGGAGGGTCTCTATCCCACCTCCGTCCAACAAACCGGAGATCGACATGGCCTCCCATAAAGTGCCTCATAGGGTGCCATCTGTATGCTCACCTAATAACTGTTGTTGTAAACGAATTCCACTAAGGGTAAATGCTCTTCCCCAGCTACCCTGGAGATCAAGAATGCATGCTCGTAGCATGTCCCCTAAAGTCTAGATGGTCCTCTCTGACCGACCGTCCGTCTGAGGATGAAAAGCAGTGCTCATCATCAACTGTGTTATCATGGCTCACTCGAAACTCTTCCAAAAATGAGTCGTAAACCTGGGATCCTGATTAGATACTATGGATACTAGCACTCCATGCAATCGAACTATCTCCCGTATATATAACCTACCGAAATCCTCCAATGTAAAGGTCATTCACACAGCTAGAAAGTGTGTAGACTTAGTAAGTCGGTCCACGATCACACACACCGCGTCATGCCCTCGTGATATCCGTGCTAAGTGAGTCACAAAGTCCATCGTGACATGTTCCCACTTCCACTCAGCTACCTTAAAGGGCCGGAGTAATCCTGTTGGCCTCTGGTGCTCAACCTTTACCCATTAACACGTGAGACATTGATGAACAAAGTCCCCAACGTGTTTTTTCATCTCGCTCCAGTAATACTGGCGATGAAGATCATGGTACATCTTCATGCCACCTAGATGCACAGAAAAATGAGAACAATGGAACTCCTTGAGGATCTCCTCTCTCAGATCTTCTAACTGGGGAACCACAAATCTTCCCATATACCGAAGACTACCATATATGTGAATGCCCAGCCTTGCCCACCTGTACCGAACTGTACCTGGTCCCTAGGACTCGATCACTCTGCTCAATAGGGAAGGCATATCCACTAAACTCCCCAAGGTACCTTGAATTTGATCATTATCTGTGGCATTTGTCACAATCTCGAGGCATATGCCACTGCTTGGAAGCCACACTAGCTAACCTCCCATTGATTTCAATCCCTGAGCACACATCGACCACCACATCTACCTTCTTAGGAATTGGTATTAGAAGTGAAATCGTAATCCTCCAAATAAGTCCATCCACCACTAGTACTTGCCTCATGTTGAGCGTCAGCTATGTAAAGATGTGCCCGGACTCTTGTGGTCGAAAAGACCTCGAAGCTATTCATGTGTGGTGAAGTGGCGTAAATCTCAAGCAGACAATAGTCGCCAACTCCATATCATGTGTGTGGTAATTCCGCTCGTGGTTCTTCAACTGCTAAGAACCATAGGCTACTACCTTTCCAAACTACATCAAAACACATCCAAATCCATCCTTAGAGATGTGGTAATACATGGTGTACCCTTGTGCAGGATTAGGGACTATCGAGAATAGGGGCGAAATGACCTCCTCTTCAATTCACGGATGCCTTCTCACACAGATTCATTCCACTCAAACTTAAACCTACTTGGGTCAATCTTGTCATAGGTGCAACTAATCGGAGAGTCTGAATGAACCTCACCGGTATCACGCCCGATCGAGAACTCATATCTCGGGCGACTTAGTTCTCTCCCCCCCAAATCATAAGCGCCTCATTTCTCAGGGGTCGGATACGCCCAAAGTCGATACCACGTGTCCCCGAATCTCACCTTAGTAAACGAAAATTCTGTATTTGAATTGGCATATAGCAATGTTCTCTTAGGATCTGGAGAACGATCCTCAAGTGACTCTCATGATCCTCCTTAGACTTGGAGTAGAGCAAGATGTCGTCCACGAAAACTACCACAAACCGATCTAGATAGAATTTTGGAGATACATGCATGAATCCCGTGAATCTGTGAAGCATTTTGTCCCATTAGAGATATTATCCTTGTGAACTTCAAGAGGCATCTTGCATCATATGGGACGTCTTCGCCCTAACTCTCAACTGATGACAACCGGTGCGAAGATCTATCTTAGAGTAGACTTGCACTCCTCTCAGTTGATCAAACAAACCATCAATCCTCGATTAAGGATACCTATTCTTGATAGTAGCCCTATTTAACTGTCGATAATCTATACACAACCAAAGAGTCTTGTCCTTCTTCTTGGTAAACAAAACCGGAGCGCCCAAGGTGAAGTGCTCGATCTAATAAAACCCCTATCCAACAATTCTTGCAATTGGACCTTGAGTTCCTATAACTCAACATACGCCATTCTATGCAGAGTCATATAAATTGGCGATGTACCAAGGTGTAACTCGATGGTGAAGTCTACATCCCTTTATAGAGGTAATCGGTAGTTAAATCGGGAAAAAACGTCCTGTGCTCTGGCTCCTATAGGTAGACTACGACTCTGTCTCACATGGTCTTAGGGGTAAGGCTTACCGGTAGCTTGTCATTGCTCGTACCATCTAAGTCATTACAAGGCACCGGGGTAAAGCATTATCTTATCCCCATGAAAAATAACTAAATACAATCCCGGTGTGTGAGCGGTAACCCTCCTACGATCCTGATCGATAGCGACTTGATGTCATGGTCATGAGATCATCTTAAGGATGACATCAAACTGGTATCAAACCATAACCCTTGGGTCCACAATGAGTAAGTCTAGGTCTCTAACTCACAATCCCAACATATCTAATCAACACTCACCCTAGTTCCTAGGGGAGAACTCACATACATATGCTTTTCCAAGGTTTCAACCTCTAAGCCCAAACCTTTCTCTTAACTTTAACACCTGCCTCTTGGATGCTGAATGCGTCTTCCACGTCCCTCTCAGTGGCCATAGCTATCTTTACCATCAAGTTTGTGTCTTATAGGAGGAGTCCTACAATTTTACCTTGGATGGACATCTTCAGACCATCCTCAGACTTTCTCACTTTGGCCATGTTTTGTGGCCACATAATCATCAATGAAACGGGCTAATTCAATAGACTTAGCCACATATTCGAGCACTGTCATGTTCCTTGATTCAAATCTAGGAACTCCCGAGCTTTTGCATGTCGAGCAGATGCCGGGAATTACTAGCCCATGAATAGCTCATGGAACTCTTCCCATGTCATTGCCTCCAAGTCCCTTGAGGCTTTGGCCAAATCCTGCATACGTGGTCGCCCTGCAGTTGGAATGTAGCTAGCCTTATCACAGTAGCGTCGACGATCATAAGCTTTGAATCCCTCTCGCCTTGTCTAACTAGTAGTGCATGTACCCGATACTAATAGACCTCACATCTGAACTTCTTTGTTCATTCATTTTCAAACTCACAGGTTATGTTCTCTAACCTTTAGTGTTCATATTTTCACAGTATACATCCTACCATGTATATAATTCACCTTGATATGTAACACCGCAAATCATGTAGTATAAAACATGAAATGCCTTGATAGATGTAATGGTGGCTCCACGTACCCATCAATACAGGTAATGCGCATACTGTACTTTTTAATACCCAATTTGTGAAGCTGTGTGAATCCAGTATTAGGAATCATAAACCTAAGCTCTAATACCAATATGTGATGCTGGTATTAGATGCACTATAAATGTCATGGCCTAGACCCATGCCCCTCAAGCCCTAGGTACTATTGTACCTAAGCCACGATGCAATTTGTGGCCGTTGATGAGTGTCAAACACTCACATGTCATACTGATGAGTCTTAAACTCATCAATTTTAGTCTATTTTCTAGCTTGTTTTTAGTATTTTGAGCTTCATTTTAATGCCAAATTATGGAATGGTTACCAAACTTATGTTTGCGAGCTTTTAATTAAAAGGAGAAAATCCCGGTAGAAAGTAGAAAAAACGCCAGTACAGCGAGTTTATGTCGCGACTAAAATTTGTGTGTCGCGACAAACTTCCAAGCAATTACCAAAGAAACCGAGTTGCAACAACATTTCCTGTGTTGCAACACCATAATTTGATTGTTGACAATTGAGCTAGATCCACGACCGGAAGGCGCGGGTTCTTGGCGGAAGGAATGGAAAACATACCGTCAGTGGGAACAAAATAGTTTGTGTTGCGACATGTCTTGAAGCGGAAGAATGAATATCTGTGCGACATAACCCTCTTACGTCACAGCAACACATTACGCAGCATGGAAAGAAAAGATCTTGAAGAGAAGTTTAGGATACAACAGAAAACTAGGTCGCGAAAAAAGGGCGCTTAATGGATGAGCGGCTGGTTGCAATGGAGAGTCGATGTTGCGACATACTTCAAGTTGAAAAGGTGTTTTGATGTTCGCGTGGAGATCTTGGTCGCGACACAAAAGTGCATTGAACATGGAAGGGTCTGTGTGACGAAATATGGGTCGTGACACGAGACCAGGGCTTAAAGCGAGAAAAGTTATGTGCGACCCGGAAAAACTGGAGTCGCTGATACAAATATATCTTTGCATACAAAAGTATCACATGACATAACATGTGAGGTCCGACATTTAAACATCTTATTACCAAAGTCAGTTGCAAAATCAAAATGAAGTTACCCATGAGAAGCGGCTAAGTGGCGTGAACTCTATTGCGTGATTTTTGGGTCGCGACAGGATGCTAATATCTGAGACATTGTTTTAGCAAAGAACCAAAACAAAAATGTTGTCCTGACAAGAAAAGATGGGTCACGACATCAATTTGAAGAAGCAACACGACATCACTATCGCGACCAAGAAAACACTGCTCATGGCCCGAAATCAAGGAAGAACACGAGAAAGCAGTCGTTACATATGACTTTATGTTTTAATAGAAACACCTTAACTCAAAAAATTAAAAACTACAATAAAACTGGGGTTTCATATCATGGCGAAGAACCAAATATGGACATATTTAGGAGTTCATAAATAGCATGTAGGGTTAAAATTTAACTTGCAGGATCTTTATAAATAAAGCAAATTAGGAAACCGTCACGGTCTTCTCAGTTCTTGATTTCAAGAGCGAAAACTAGAGTTTCTAGAGAGTTAAGGGACCCACTTTGTATTCATTTTCTTTCTTTATTTTCTTTTCTTTTATTTTCTTTTCTTAAGTAGATTTATATCAGTTAGCGTAGAATTTCAATTCGTTCTTTGGACTGAAGCCAGTTCATTGTTTAGAAGTTATGAAGTTGAATTAAAGTGTTGAATTAGGTCTATACAGTTATAATCATGTTAGAACGTTGAACTCATTCTAAATTTTATTAGTAGCCACCACTGTTTGAAATTTTCTGAATTAAATCATTTGGTGTTCATTTGTAATCCAGTTTTCGAGGAAAATAACTTCCGCTGGGAAAGATTTGATTTGAGTCATGGTCTTTTTTGCACATTATAAGGAAATTCATGGGTTGAGAATCTTGAAATTATTTGAATGATGATGTTCTATATGTGAGTGTTCTGATTTGTAGCTTATCACCACTGAGGAAGGACTATTGTATAGCCGATATCCAGGGGCCTCTTGGTAGCCTGAGAGATGGAGATTCTTAGGAAGCATAGATAAGTTACTTAGGTTTGCTAAGACTTCTTTTGATGTTGTGAGCTGAAAGTTAACCGATAAATCGATTTTCTTATGGTTTGAGAAAGGGTTAGAGTGATATCATTCAATCGTGAGATATCTTCTTGGTTTGGAGGAATGATCTTAATCCCAGTGTTGGGTAGGATACCGATCAGGAAGGGATTCTTTCAAATTTTAAGGATAGGAACACATTTTCCATTTGTGAAGTCTACAGCAATTCTTGTCTTGGGAAAGAAATACAGTCATAAGGAAATGGGTATGAAAGTATTGGAAAAAAATCTTTTCAAAGATCTTATGAGAATTCTAATTACCGAGCCAATTGATTAGAATCATGTTTGAGAATGAACATGAATCTCTATTCGGTGAAAGTATAAAGGTTGAAGAGTCAAACTATCACTGCCATGCACTCTTGACAAATTTAGATTCCAACTTCGGGAGAAAATTGGATTGAATTATAGTCAAGAGAGTTTAAATAATTTCACATTGATTAAATCAGTGTTCTTTAAATAATAATTTAGTTCGATCCAGTTTATATTTAGAAATTTAATTCTTTTCTTTCTTTCATCATGGATTGAATTATTAAAAATTATAAGACATAAATCTATGGAACAGAGTTCAAATAGTATAAATGAAGTAGTTAGGGTAGTTTAGAAAGTTTGAATTCTTTTAAATCTGGAATGATATCAGACTTATGATCCACTTTTGTGCTTTATGACATATTTTTTGTGTTTTCAAAACCAAACTAAATCTACCATTCTGAGTTATTGACAAAACCAGTTATTCATACAGTATCTAAAGTTCATCATTGTTAATAGTAAGTTTTGAGCGCGTTATTTGAGAAGTTCGATAATATTCATGTGAAGTAGTGATATAAATTTTATATCTAGTTGGGCGGCAACAGGTTTTTTAGTGCCGTTCTTGAAGATTAAGATAAATATTCCTTTTGGTAATAATTCAGAAAAATTTTGGGTTTATCACACAAATTTAGTGAAAGTTTTGTGTAGTTAGTGGGAGATTCAGATATCTTCTTTAGGTAATAATTAGCGAAGTGGACATCATAATTGTTAGTTTGGTTTATCACAATGGGAGAGTGGTAAAGTGGAAAAAACTCAAACCTTTGAAGATCAGGTGCTGAAATTCATGATAGAAAACAAAAGAATCCTAAATGTGCATGAGAAGAAATTTGTTGAACTTGAGAATTTCCAAGCTAACACAACTGTGTTTCAAACAAATATCAATGCTACATTGAGAAACTTAGAGACTCAAGTAGGGAAATTGGCCCTATCCTTGCAAAGCCAATCCAGAAATACATTTCCCAGTAGTACTGAGATCAATCCTAAAGATCTCACACCAACTGCAATGAGAGGCAATGATGAAATGCAAGGAAGCAAGAAAATGTAAGACATAGCATGAATGGAGACTAAACCAATGAAGAAAAGCTCAGACTAGAGGAGTAAGCAAAGAGAGGTTGAAAAGAAGACAATATACAACAAATGTCTAGCTAGGACAGTAAATTGAGCAACTTATTTGGAAACCTTAGCGGGGATTTTTCTTAAAGTTTTAATAGTTTGAGTAGTTCAAGGAATTGAATTTTGTGTTTGAGGTTGTAGTTTATATATATCATTAGTTTTATTTTAGTTTGTTTATTTCGAGACCCAGTGAAGCAAAATTCAAGAAAATTTCATTAAACGATGAAATTATCTTAAATTAAAATATGTAATTAACTACAAGGAGGAGTATTTCTCATTCCTAAACTTATTTTGAATGATAATGCATATATTAAGGTTGGAAATTTCTTTACAAATTGGCAGAAAGCTTGTTGATTGAGTGTTTTCATGATAATGAGATTACTGTTCATAAATAAATTGATGGTTTTCTGTTTCTATATATGTTTTCATAATGCTTGAATTGCAAACATTGGACTGAATTGTGGGTGATTAATTGAGTTGGAAGGCAGTTTTAAGTTGCAAAAATTTAGAGAAACATTCCTTAGTCGCGACAATGAAATCTGCGTCACGACATTGTTTTATGAGTAAGGAAAAAGGGTTGTCACAACAAGAAATTTAATGGTCAAGACAATTCATAAGAAAATTAGGTCGTGACATTAAAAGTTCGGTTGCAACATAACTCACTGAAATATGATGTCGTGACACTGTTTTTCCTGTTGCAACAAGAATTTTTGAAACTAAAGTGAATGACAATAGAAATAGTGTTGAGACCACCATTCAAACAGTGTTGCGACCACCATTCAAACAGTGTCACAACCTACTTTTCTGTTTGTAGAAACCAATCTCTGTCGCAACAGGAATTTTCTTGTCGCGACCTAGATTGAAACTTGTAGACATTTATTGGGTCCAATAACATGTTTCGTGACAAAATTTTCCTATTGTCAAGACCAGTCATTATTGCGACAAACCTAAAGTGTGTCACGACATGAGGTTTTAAATAATAAAGACTCGGGCGAAAATATTAATTTTGAGTCACAAAATAAATTCCACAACTAAAATTAAAGGTTATTATTGTGACCTAATCATTTATTGTCGCGACACATGAAGAGAGACATTCATTTATTGAGCCCCGATGGCAGAAGATTTTTCAAAAGCGAAAGCCATTTACCTTCAATTGCCTCATCATTCACACTCTCACCCGAGTTTCACTTTCTTCCTCTCTTCCAACCCGCAAACAAACCCCGGATCAAATCTCATAATGGCAGAACCCTAAGGCCGACTCCCAAATCTTAAGGAGATGATGGAAGAGTATACCAAAGGTGAAGAGGAGGTTCATTTGGAACCTCGGTAGAACTGACCCAGTAGCGAGCAAAGAAGTGCACGAGGCTGCAAAATCAAGCTCGGGAAAAGAGCGGGGGAAAAGAGGCTGAACAAAGCAAAGCGAGCAAGCTAAAGAAGAAGACGATGAAGCTTTTATTTCAGATGAAGCCTACTCCTTTTGGGAGAAGAATCTAAGCAACAAAGGGTTTATTGGAGAAAGGGGTTCAATAAGTTCATCTCACCGTTTGCTGAGATAATCAAAAAGAGGGGTTGGAGTTTGTTCTGCAAGCACAAACCACCTGGGTTTGTTGTAGTGGTCAGGGAGTTTTATTCAAATATGACAGATATGAGGGATGATTGGAGTCTCGTCAGAGTATGGGTCCATGGGTCGTAGGAAGGATTAATGAAGTTTACAAATCAAAGATCCCGAATGAATCTAAGTTCAAAGGCCTTAGAGAACCCAATCATGACAAGATTGTAGTTCTTGGTTGTTGGGAAGGGGAAATGTGAGACTCGAAGAAAAATCCTGTGAATCCATTGATGGGGCTCCCTAGCAGAAAGAAGCGAGATGCGGTTTTATTTCATAGACTGTTATTATTCTATAAGCATCGAGAGCCTGATCGAGGAGAATGAAGCCATCCTCTTGTGCCTGGCGAGAGGATACAAGTTTTGATGTAGGTAAAATAATTGAATCTCATCTATGAGAGCTTCCTGAGGAATGAGTGAAAGAGTTGATCCCTCATCGAGCAGCAATCACCAAACTCGTAATTAAGTAGGAATTGAAAGGGATATAGGCAAAAGGAAGGAGACACATCCTAAGGTTTGTCCTTTACCTTGACAGGGGTAATCAATGGCCCAAAGAGTAGAAAAAGGAAAGAAATGGAGATTGTGGAAGTTGCAGAGGAGCCTCAGGAAGAAGAAGATGAACCGATAAGATGGGAGAAAATTCGGAGGAGGCCAGCGCGGTTGAAAGATGGGAGTTCGAGTAGAATAAGTCCAATATTTCAGTCTCCTCCTCATGTAAGGGAAAAATTTTCTGAACCAGCAGAGTGCTCTAAGGGTAACACAAGGAATAAAGAAATCATGGAGATGTTGGTTTCTATGAAAAAGGAAATGGAGGAGAGAGAGAAGAAGTGGGAACAACAACAGAGAATACGAGAAGAATTTTTAGAAGTTGAATTCAGAAGAAGAGAGCAAAGATGGGAACAATTACTCAAGTAGAGGGATAAAGAGCGGAAGGAAGAAATGGAGAGGAGAGAAAGAGCATTAATGCAAAGGCTAGATTCGAAGATAAATACCTTCTACAATGAACAACTAAAAAGGGATGAAGATGTGTTGACCTTTTTAGAAAAAAGAGAAGAAAAGATGGAAGGTAGTATGCTGCAAAAGACAGAGGGGTTCAAGTATCTCTACAAGGAACATTTCAAGGAATTTGGGAAGCTTATGGAGAAGAGGACAAGGACCTGAGATGGACAACAATTACAGACAAAATTGTGGGATGTGGTCGGATCGGGTAGTTGAGTTATTGAACATACACATTATATAACGAACTTAAAGGAACTATGAATCGAATAGGTATGAGGCAAGATGAATTGATCATTCAGGTGGAATATACCAATGATCATTACCTCTTCAACAGGGAAGAACCTCTAGAGAAAGAGAGACCAAACATCACAATACCCAAGTTTCCTCCATGTTTAGCTAGTTTCAACCTTGAACCTCCTAACCTAAAAATTCCCAAATCTTACAAAAGAAGGAGATGAACCCCTGTAGCCTCTTTCTCTCCAAACCAAAATTGTAACCATCCCTCTTAATAAAAGATCAATAGAAATTTTCTGAATGATTCTGTGTGAAATTCTTTTTGTCTAGTGTTAATTGCTTGTTAGATTATATTTTTGTTTTGGATAAATGAATGAACCTGATGTGAAAAATGAGTTGGTCAATGATGGTGAATTGTCTGGATACATTGGATTGAGTGAATTAAGTTGTTGATGTCATTCCTGGTGTGCTTGCATGATAAAATGATGTTTTGAATTGAGATAACAACTACTAAATAATCCAACAGTAAGTGTAATTGAAATTGTGGTAGGCATTCAATGAATTGGAAAAGGAAGTTGCATGTGTAAGCTCACATGAAGTTTAAGGTTCAGATTTAGGAAAATGTATTAAATAGACAACACAAATAAGACTTTTGAAACTGTTGTATAAACAATAAGGTCAGTGAAAGTCCTGAAAAACAATGCACATGGTCAAAATGTTCCTTAACAAATTGTGAAGGATTAGGGACATCATACACGAGTTCGATCCACAGTCAAGCGGTCAAGGTCCTAGAGGCATTTAGATTATTAGTCAGAAAGCTGAAATCCTAGGCAATACCACTAACGAGGAGTGATATGACCATCCTTGAAAGTTAAGCCTTCGAAGCCTACATTCACTCTTCTCATAAGCATATCTTTCTACAGTTCAATTTGAGCCCAATTGTCTAGTTTCTTCATTTAAACAACAATTAGAAGCCTAAAACTTTTCCTTTATTCCAATCCTATAGTGAAGAACCCTTATTTTCCTAGGTTTCAGGACAAGAACTTAAAAATACAGAAAGGGACAAGTTTGGGGGAATGTTATGTTGATTTGAAAGGGAACAAGAATGAAGGATGGAAAAAAAGAAAATAACAAACAAAGAAATGGAAAGAATGCAGAGAAGAAGTCAGAATTGTAAATTGTCAAATGGGATTAAGTTTTATCTTGTGGCCTTCCTCTCTTGAACAATTAAGTTCTTAGGGGTGTTTCAACACCTAGTATCCTAATGCTAACTAGTATGGGAGCTGCTAACCTACATTTCTCTAAGAGTGGTAAAAACTAGAGAATGAGACATTGCTAATCTTAAAACCTTTGACCAGTAAAGAAAAACAAAAAGGGACTTCTCTCCTAAGATGCCAGGCGAGAATGTGCAATATGATACATCAAGACTAATTTGGGGAATATATTTTGGTTATTAGTAGAGGAAAGAAAGGATGAAGGATAGAGGCAAAGATACAAAGTTGAAGAGTGGAATTTGGGTAAATTGTTAGCCTAAGTTCTCCACTTATCTACCCAATTACCCAAGCCAAACTCTACAAGTCTAAAAGACCTAATTGATCTTGAAGGTGGTACTTGCCTATATTAGTGGAGACAAATATGAAAAACAAGCATATGGGACCTTGAAGAGCTAAAAGAAATTGTAGTCACTGTGTAGAGTCCCAAAAGATTAGCTAATCCTGCCAAGGAGAAAGGGAAAGAAAACCATCACACACACAACAATCAGGATTAATTGACTGAATTGTTTACATCTCAAAATTCATCAGTTTGTTTGTGACAATAATTGAAATTTTTTCTTAAGTCTGAACTAAAAACTAAATTTGAAATTAAGGTGCAGCTGACTAGTTTCAATTCAAGTTTCAGATTTAGAAAAGATTGTAGTGCAAAACAGAAAATGTGCTTAAAAATAAAGCTAAATTGTTTGAGGACAAACAAAATCTTCTTTTCTTCTCTTGGGGACAAGCAAAACTTTAAGTTTGGGGAATTTGAGGAGTCTTAAACTCATATATTTTTAGTCTATTTTTCTCGCTTGTTTTTAGTAATTCTAAAGCTATTTTCATGCCAAATTATGGAATATTTACCAAACTTGTGTTTTGCAGGCTTTAATTCAAAAAGGAGAAAATTCCGGCCAGAAGAAGAAAAGCGATGGTGCGTGATGTATGTTCTGATTAGAATTTGTGTGTATGACAAACTTCAGGCAATTACAGAAAGCAGGAGTCGTAACAACATTTCTTGCATCGCAACACCATAATCTGATTGTTGACAATTGAGTTAGGTCGCGATAGAAGATAGCAGGTTATGGCAGAAAATGGGAAAAACATATGCAAGTCAACTGGGAAAAAAAAAGTTTGTGTTGCGACATAACGCTGAACTGAAGGCAAAATATCTATCGTGACAATGAGTGTTACATCCGCGACAGGCTTGCAACATGGAAAAGTTTGTTCGGACATAAAAGATCTTTGAAGAAGAGTTGGGCGCGACAAGAAAACTGAGTCACGCGAAAGAGTAGCAATGGATGGCGACAGTTGCAACAAGGAGAGTCAATGTTGTTGCTAAGGATTGAAAAGGTGTTTTGATGTCGCAGCGAGAGATCTTGGTGCGACCGCAGAAATCAAGCGAACAGGAAAGTCACAGCCAAGTGACAAGAAATATGGGTCGCGACACGAGCGAGGCCCGAAGGCACTAAGAGGTTATGTTGCGACCAGATAAACTAGGTCGCGACACGAAGATATATTGCATACAAAAAGTGTCAGCGTGTGACCTTCAGCAAGTGTCCCGTTGACTGCGTGGCTTCTGGAAAACCTATCGTCTCGTATCTCGAGACACACACATGAGTAAATTTGCCACTTGGGCCTACATGTTCTACTCATCCAAATCAATTCAACCAATTATATTACATGGTTCAAGAGTTATACATTACTTTTAATACAAACATATATTAAAATTCTAGAATTCTAATACATGTCATACATCATAAAACCATCAGAAACCCCTGACAGAAGCTTTCTTAAAGTGGACTCTAAGATAGGCACCGTCTCCTCGTCGCTCCTGTACCTAAAATAATATATTCCCTCGACAGGGTGAGCAAATGCCCAGTAGTGAAATCACCCTAAATGGGTTACTCCCCACCTAAGTGCATATGCAATGCTCAGAAATGCTCTTCCAGTAAATGTGATCCTACTTGAATATCTGTATGATCAACCCATGTCTAAAGAGTCCTCACGAGTCTCACACACCTTGCCTAAGCCATGCATGAAAACATCATTTTCAAAACAAAACTTGTTGTTCTTGAAAATACACTATCAGTGTAATAATTAAAAAATATGGGACTACCCTCACGAGAACGAATGTGTTGGAGAACTTAGCTTGATCATAAGTCATAAATCCGAAATGATACATTGGACCGTCTCTGACCCCGTTCTCGAGAGAAAATCGTCTTGTGAAATTCCTTCGCAACCATGTTAAATTTCAGAAAATTCATGTCATGCACTCACACCTAATTTCTAGGTTACTCGGTGCATATGAAATGTATTATGCCATTGGCAATATACATATATCAATATGCACAACATTCTCGATTTTGATCACACCACATGTAATTCCAGCAAATCAGCCATCACAATTTGGCTAAGCCAGGCAAATCCTTAATTTCATCTCCAATGACCTATATTCACAATTATATTCCATATAATTGAGCAAATCACAATTTCATCTCCAATGGCCTATACACACAATTATATTCCATATAATTGAGCAAATCATGTTAACACATCAAGCTTATGCATTAACCTATTTATTTCTACACAAATCAAACCATTCATTTCAACCAATCTCGTACACACCACACATGGACGTTTTGGTCCAATTCACAAACCGGAATTTGCTTTTAAAAGTCACAAAAGCAGGCGATGGGTTTTGTCAGTGGCGACCATCCTGAAAACGTTGGTTCTCTTGGTGGGCAAATTTCATCACCATTTCCGGTCTCCTACTCACAAAAACACAATTTATTATATAAATTATGACACAAACACCCAAATCAGTCCCTAAAACTGACACGGACTGTCCAAATGGGTCTCTAAAATTTCCACCGCCGGTTCAATTTGGGATGATCGACGGCCACCACGGCCTCGAGCCAACCTGAAGCATCACAAAACGCCAATAAGAGGTAAAACAAATGAGATAAAACCTCTGCGGAGTTTGTCGAAACTCCCTCAAACTAGAGTCCACGCGTTGCCCTCGCTGCGTAGAACGACTTTCCTTCTTGCTCCGAAGAAATCCGACGGTCGGATTGATCGGAAATCTAGAAGGTCTTCTCTCTACAAAAAATCAAGATTTAGCATAGCTTTTCTGCGTGTTCTTCTGCCATGCAGCTACGTTTTGCCCTTTTGATTTAGGAAGGTCACTATTCATGTCTTGTCTCATTAATCAACAATTTCCAAAATTACAATTTGTCCACTTCTTCCCACTATTTTGACTTTTATATCCAATGATATCATGCCATGTGTTCACGTGGGTCCCATCTTGAGCTCAAGTTCTTGAGCCAGGAGGCGACACGTCGGCGCAATGTGTGCGGCTCAAATTTCGCCATGTGTCTACCTGCGATGCCGTTTCCTTGAAAAAGCGTACAAATTGAAACGTCACCGAGAGTCGACGAAAATTGAGATGGTAGCTAGATTTCGCGAGACGATTCCAACGGTGAAGTCCGTTTCATCATCGAGATCTAGAAAAATTTCGGATTTTACGAAGTGCGATTTTGCCCTTTTTGAGAAAAATTGGATTTTACCAAGGGTTTCGCCTGCTTTGTGACGCAACATATTGAGGTCACAACATGCAAAGCATCGACGTAAAAGTCGGTCGCTGACATCAAAAATGAAGTTGCAACAAGGAAAGAGGCTAAGTGGCGCGAACTGCATCGCGACCAGTTTTTTGGAGTCGCAGCCCAGGATGCCAATAATGCAAGACATTGTTACAGCAGAACCAAAACAAAAATGTTGTCAGTGAAAGGTAGGTTGCGACATCAATTTGAAGAAGCGACATAGCATCATTTATACGCGACGAGAAACACTATTTTAGTGAAATCCAGGAAGAACACGGGAAACGGAGGTTGCGACATCACATTACTTAGCGCAACGAAACATACAACAAAATTCAAAAACTGTCACGACCTTGCTTTCGTATCACATTTAAAGAACAATCTAGGCCTAAAATTTAGGGATTCATAAATAAGCATCGAAGTTAGGGCCCAAACTTTTGGGGTCTTTATAAATAGAAGCAAATTAGGAAACCGATGCAGTCTTCTCCAATTCTTCAGTTTCGAAGGGCAAAAACCAACGTTTCTGGAGAATTGAGGACTCCTTTGTATTATATTTTTCTTTTCTTTATTTTCTTTTCTTTTATTTTCTTTTCTTCGTAGAGTATATCAGATTAGCGTAGAATTTCAATTCGTTTGCTGGACTTGAAGCAGTGCATTGTTTAGAAGTTATGAAGTTGAATTAAAGTGTTGAATTCTTTTCCGATTACTGTCTAATTATAATGTATTCCAGAAAAACGTTGGAACTCATTTCTTGGTGATTGCGGCTACATTGAGAATTTCTGATCGGTATTTCGGTGTTCCTTGTAATCCGGGTTTTTCGAGGAACATAGCTTCGGCTGGAAAGATCTGATGTGAGGAGTCATGGTATTTTACTGAAGGAAATTCTTGGGTTGAGAATATTGAAATTATTTGAATGATGATGTTCATATAGTGAATTGTTCCCAATTTTAGTAGCTTATACCCATGGAAGGACTACTGTCTGGCTCTGATTTCCAGGAGACCCTCTTAGTGACATAGAGATGGAGATTCCTGAGAGCATAAATCAGTTGCCCGGGTGTATCTTTGAAGCCAATTTGATGAGTAATGAGGCTGCGAAGGTGCCGATAAATCCTCGAATTTGCTCATGGTTTGAGAAGAGGTTGAGTGATATATCAATTTAATCAATTAGAGATCTCTCAGCAGTGCGGAGGTATGATCTTAATCTCGTGTTAGCTGGGGATCTAATCGGAAGGAAAACTCTTTCGATTTTAAGGATGAGACACCATTTATTTTGTAGAAATCATGAGTACCTTGTCTTAGGAAAGCGAGAAATCTGCAGTCATAAGAAATGAGTATGAAGTATTGGAAAAGAAAAATACCTAGATCTTATAAAAGAATTCTAATTACAAGTAATTGATTAGAATCATGTTTCAGGAATGAACATGAATTTCTATTCAGTGAAAAGTATGGTTAGAGAGGAATCAAACCTATCTCTGTACCTCTTGACAAATTTAGATTCCAAACTCGGGAAAAGTGAATTAGATTATGATACGAGGAATTGATAATTCCACAGCAGTGAAATCCAGTGTTTACTTCCAGTAATGTCTGGTTAGGTCAATTTATATTTAGGAATTTAATTCTTTCTTTTATTTTTTAAATCCCAATGATTCAGGTTATTAAAATTCTTTATAAGGTTACTAAATGCTACTTTGAAATGGAGGACGTTCAAATAGTATAGAACTTGAATAGTTAGGGTAGTTGAAGTTTAAATTCTTTTCAATCTCCGTGGGAACGATATCCGAACTTATAGATCCACTTTATTACTTGTACGACCTGTGCATTTGCAATTTTTAAGACTAAACTAAATCTTTAAATGAGTTCAATGACAAAACAATTCTTCTTATAAGTATACAAGTTATATTGGTCAGCAACAAGTTTTTCGCGCCGTTGCCGGGGATTAGATAATATTCCTTTGGTGATAGTGTCATAAATTTTGCATATACAATTTGGACAACATCAAGTTTTTGGCGCCATTGCCAGGGATTAGATAATATTCCTTTGGTAATAATGTCATAAATTTGGTTTATACCTAAATTTTGTCAACAATACCCACGTCTTTACTTTGTTTCAGTTCTATTTTATATCTTAATAAGTGCATTATTACCCTATATTTGATTTTTGGGTCTTTTGTGCATTACAGGTGAATATGGTGGTTTTAAGAATCTTTGTGGAGATATGTAGAAGAAGAAGTGAAGACCCAGCACCAACGTCACGAAGTGCCTACGTCGCAACGTTGCAACATCGCGACGTTTGGTCAACAAAAGTCAAAGCCAAAGAGCAGCTCAACGTCGCGACGTTGCGATGTCTCGATGTTTCTGCGATTCCTGCATCAGAATTATAAAAAGCGGGGATGAGGAGTTTCGAAATTTATCGACGACATCTGGACGAGGCGGAACATAGACGGGAAGCGACAGAGAGATCGTGAAAACTGGTAAATAACTGTATTTCTCTTCTCGAACTATCAATGATTTATGGAACTATGCTTGTAATAACTTCCATTATGTTCTAGATTTATTTCTAGGGTTTTTTTGAACCCTGCTACAATTGTATGGATTAGAGTTTAATTCTATTTCGTTCAGTTTATTCATGAGTTATATCGAATTGCTCTATGTTTTTGATTTATTTTCATGGTAATGTCTGGCCAACAATGACATGATCTTGTTGGGTATCCAAGATCGAGAGATAATGACTCCCAGGGATCTGAGTAGAGCGACACTTGGTCAATCGGTGAATAGAGATATCCCGATTCCGAGTGTGGCTATCAGGGTTTGAGCATTTAAGCATTTTGTAGTCTAGGGTCGGGGCAGAGATGCTCCCAACCCTATTGGCGAGATAGGTGGATATACCTCGAGAGGGGATATCTCATAGGCACGATCACCCCGTCAACGAGAATTCATTAATGGCGAGATAATCCTCACAGGTAATAATCCATCGGAAGTAATGGCGGGAGAATAAACTCCCGGATTTTTCTATAAATAATTTTACAAGTCATTTAGATTTTAGTTCTCTACATTAGTAGAAATTCATTAAAGTTTAAGTCGGATAATATCGTAGAGCCCGATTCCGATGGTCATACCTTCTCCTTATGGATCGATATCAGTACTTAGGTACAACGTATTGCTTGACCACGACAACGTGCACTTGCACATAGGCTTTACCGGTTATACAAATTACATCGCGGCACTGGCATCTCCGAAAGTTTTGGCGATGCCATTGCGAGGAGAAGTTTCGTGTTGATATTGACAATAGTACAATTAGATATTACTCTGGAATTTTTTTTCTTTTCATTTCATTTTGTTGATATAAGTGCTTGTAATTTGGTCTTTGTGTTTGTGAGTGTGATTACTGTGAAGGTTATTGTGAGTGTATGCGAAGACGGGGTCAAGTTGAACTACTTTTGTTTAGATCACGAACTGAGAAAGAACCTTGTACGATTATGAGAGAACAAAGAAACCACAAATCAAAGAGATCTATGACCATGGGAATAATGAAGAGTAAGATCGGGGCTAAGAGTAAAGCGAGCATGAGGGTCACAATGGGAATAAATGTGGATTATGCGCCCAAGCACGTTTGCTCTGACGGATAGTCAGTTTATGTTGCTAGAAGAGTTCGCCTTACACCGCCCTACGGTTGTTTGGTCTGCTATCGAGGCCACACAATTCGGGCGAACAACCCCGAGTGAAGGCAGCAACCCCTTAGATGCTTTAAAACATTCGGTTCCACTGGGCCCCTTAGTAAGAATCCGAACATGCATCTAACAAACTTCATTGAAGTATGTGACATAATCAAGTACAATAGGGTGACAGAAGAAGCGCTTAGACTGAGATTGTTTCCACTCTCACTAGGCGATAGAGCTAAACATTGGTTGACGAGTCAACCATCGGATTCCATTACCTCATGGAATGACTTGGTGCAAAATTTCTTGATGAAGTTCTTCCCTCCTTCGAAGATTACAAGCGGGTGCAGGGAATCAATGCACTTTTAGACAAGCTGGAGGGGAGAGGAGCTTAGGTGAGCATGGGAGATTTCATGGTGTTGGGTGTCCATACAGGCGACAGATGGATCTGAGATCACCCTTTTTATAACGGTATGAGGGATGTGACCAGAACAATTATAGATGCCTCAGCAGGGGGTGCACTAATGAAGAAAAGTACAGACCAAGCATATGAAATCCTGGAGGATACAACTACTAATAGCAATCAGTGGCCTAGGGATAAGATTACACCGGGAAAGGCTGTGGGATGCGCAGATACCGAGGTCCTTAGCAATTTGGTTAATCATGTCGCGCAGCTCACTAAACAGCAAGGTACCAAAAATGTCGTTCAGACTAGCCCATGGGAGTTATGCAAATTTTGTGGAGGACAGCACAATAGTGCAAAATGTCATTCGGGACAGCAAACAGTAGAGCATGCTCAGTATGTGTCGAGGTTTAATCAACCACAACAACAAGGTCAGTATGGAAGAAACAATTATCATAACCAGAATCGGGGCGGGGTGGGGCGTAATAACGGGGCAACGAGTGGATGGAGGAACGGTACGAACAACGAGGCCACCACCCGAGTGACGAAACGGGCATCGGAGAAAAAGTGGACTTGGAACAAGCCCGCGCCATCTTACTTCTATACCATCCTTATGAATGAGACAAAAAGGCGAGATAGCATAGAGAACTAGGCCACCCGAGTTGACCAATCGGGTAGCACAGGTTGAAACACATGGAGGGGGGGTGCAAATGGGTCAAATAGCTAATATCTTGGTGAGAGGTAGCAAAGGTTCCATGCGAAACGAATTGAGAGAAAAACCTGAGGGTGAAAGTAAGGAACGTGTTAAGGATATCATGTTAAGAAGTGGTAGAGAGCTAGCTACAAGGGGGCAGCCACCAGTAGTAAGAGAAAAGGAAACTGAGGTAGTGGACCAGTTCAGCCCGGAAGATCAAATGTAAGGGGAGTAGCCGCAAGAGGAGAAGCCAGCAGAGACATCAGATGAGAGGAAAGAGACTGAGAAACAAGCAGCTACAGTTGAACCTTATTCACCAGTACCATATCCCCAATGTTTGAGAAAGAATAAACTGGATAAGCAGTTAATAAATTCATGGAAGTGTTTAAGAAAATACATATCAGCATTCCATTTGCAGATGCATTAGAACAGATGCCCAACTACGTCAAATTCATGAAAGATATACTATATAGGAAAAGAAGGTTATCAGAATTTAAGACAATGAATATTACTAAGGAGTGCAGTGCTATACTTCAGAGGAAATTTCCACAAAATCTGAAGGATTTAGGCAGCTTCACAATCCCCTGTAAGATAGGGAACTCGATCTTCGAGAGAGCCCTATGTGACTTGGGAGCCAATATTAACCTCATGCCTTTATCCATTTTCAGGCTGTTGGGTTTAGGTGAAGCTAGACCTACTACGGTCACCTTGCAACTAGCAGATAGATCATTGAAACATCCTCGGGGAGTGATAGAAGATGTGCTAGTAAAGGTAGATAAGTTTATCTTCCTAGTTGATTTCATAGTGTTAGACAATACCCATCATACTGGACATGCCATTTCTAGCAACTAGGAGGGCTATGATTGATGTGCGGAAGGGAGAACTGAAACTAAGATTACAAGATGATGAGATAAAATTTAGTGTATTCAATGCGGTGAGGCATCCAGTGGAGAGCGATGCATGCTTTATGATAGAGGCAGTAGAGGCTATAGTGCCTAGCTAGAGTGGTTTGAGTGACCCTTTGGAGGCTAATATATGTCTGCCAAAGGAGAATTAAGTGAGAGAGGCCAAGGACTGTGGTGGATGGACTCCTTCCCAGCTGATCGGAAGAGTATTGGTAGGTTGGGAAGGCACTCATGCCCGGTGCCTTGATTGAGCAACCACCACAATTGGAGCAAAAACCACTCCCTAGTCACTTGAGGTATGCTTACCTAGGGGAATCCTCAACCTTACCAGTTATCATATCAGTAGCTCTAACAGTAGTGGAAGAAGAGAAGCTTTTGAAAGTGCTTCGAGATCACAAGGATGCTATCGGGTGGTCTCTAGCTGATTTGAAAGGGATCCGTCCCTCCATGTGTATGCACTAGATCCTGTGGAAGGGATGGGCTGAGGCGCTCGGTGGAGCTCAGAGGAGACTCAACCCGATAATGAAGGAAGTGGTAAGAAAAGAGGTATTGAAGTGGTTAGATGCAGGAGTGATCTACCTCATCTCAGATAGTTCGTGGGTAAGCCTAGTACAGGTTGTCCCAAAAAGGGGAGGGACCACAGTGATCTGAACGAATAGCGCTGCTTTGCTACCTTCTCGAGCAGTTCACGGGGTGGAGGATTGCCAGACTACTAAAATTAAATAAGGCAACTACGAATCATTTCAACATCATTCTGGATCAGATGCTGAAACGGTAGCCGGGGCATGAGTATTCTTGTTTTCTTGAATGATTATTAGGGTTATAATCAAATCTTCATATCAACCCCAGAGGACGAGAAAGCCTTGTGTCGTGCCCACGTGTAGTGCACGTTGCTTTAGCCTAATGCCCTTTGGGCTATGTAATGCACCAAGCACAATTCAGTGCTGCATGATGGCCATATTCTCAGACATGGTCGAGAGAACAATTGAGGTGTTAATGGATGATTTCTCTATGCTAAGGAAATCCTTTAATAATTTCTTAAGAGAACACGAAGACGAACGATAAGATGTGAAACTAACCACATTACTGAATTAGGAAAAATGTCACTTCATAGTGAAGGAAGGCATTGTCTTTGGGAGCCATAGAGGATATCGAAGAGGAATCGAGGTAGATAAAGCCAGATTGAAATAATAGAAAGGCTCTTGCCCCCATCTTGATGAAAGGAATAAGGAGCTTTCTAGGTCACCTTGAGATTCTACAAGAGATTCATAAAGATTTCTCCAAAATAGCTAAGCCCACATTGAATCTACTTTTTCCAAGGCGCCCTTTGAGTTTGATGATCGATTAATGCGAAGCGTTCTTGTTTCTCAGCAGAAATTTATGACATATTATAGTAACCTTTGGATCAGATATGCTTTTGAACTAATGTGATTAAACGACCTATAATAGCGTGCAGGTAAAGGAAAGACATTAGGGACGATTGATTAGTCTTATGATATTATCATTAAACTTGAAAAACACCATTCTTGACTTCATGTTTGACCAGTTCAGTGTGCCAGTTCTATTATGGGTGTATTTTGACATTCATCATAAAATTGTTAATCAGAAGGACAATGAAACCAGGCGATAAGGTGGGTGTTATTCTCGGAGTTCGACACAGAAATTAAAGATAAGAAAGGGATTGAAAATCTAGTAGTGACCGTCTTTCACAGATTGGAAGATTAGAGTAAAAATTTAGATCATGATGATTTCACGATGAACAACTCTTTTGGGGTGAAGACAAGAGCCCAATTGCCTTGGTTTGCGAATTTTTGTAGACCACTTGTTATGAGAGTCTCCCCTTGAAATTTAGTTATCAGCAGAAGAAGAGATTTTTTGCACAGTTGAAGCGATACTACTAGGAGGAACTCATCCTGTATAAGCATCGTGCTGATCAGGTGATAAGAAGATGTGTCCCAAAGGAGGAAATGGAAAGTATCCTAAATCATTGTCACGCTCTAGCATGTGGGGGGCACTTTGTGGGAAATAGGACAACTACAAAGGTACTTTAATCGGGATTCTATTGGCCCCCCTTATTCAAGGATGCACACCAGTTTGTATCCACTTGTGCCAAATTCCAAAGAATGGGGAGCATATCAAAACGAGATGAGTCGCCTTTGCAACCCATTTTAGAGATAGAGCTGTTTGATATCTAGGGGATGGATTTTATGGGTCCTTTTCCTTCATCTTTCAGCAACCTATACATTCTCCTGGCCGTTGATTACGTTTCTAAATGGGTGGAGGCCATACCTACCCGAACTAATGATGCCAAAGTGATAGTAAGCTTTCTCCACAGTCATATATTCACCCGGTTCGGAACTCCAAGGGCATTGATCACAGATGGGGGAACACATTTATGTAACAAACTCGTTGACAACGTGTTGAGGAAATATGGTGTCCGGCGTAAGTTGCACTTGCATAAAGCCCACGAGCTAATGACGGCGAAGTGTCAAGCGGAGAAATCAAATCTATCTTAGAAAGCGGTCAATGGCTCGAGAAGAAGATTGGGTGAAAAAAGATAGATGCGCTCTAGGCATATAGAACAACATTCAAGACACCATTGGGAATGTCACCATTCAGGCTAGTGTTTGGGAAAGCGTGTCACTTGTCGATGGAATTGGAACATAGAGCATACTAGGCAACTAGGCAGTTGAATATGGATAATAAAATGGTCGGCGAGAAATGCATACTGCAACTCAGTGAATTAGAGGAGTTCCGCAATGAGGCGTACGATAATGCGAAGATCTATAAAGAAAAGACAAAATCCTAGCACAATAAGCATATTGAAAGAGTTTGGTAGGGTCGTGGGTCCTCCTATTTAACTCCCGACTCAAACTTTTCCTAGGAAAATTAAAGTCAAGGTGGTCGGGACCATTTACTATGACTTAGGTTTTTCCGTATGGAGGAGTGGAAAATTATGCACCCATAGGAACCTTTAAAGTTAGCATGTATACTTGATTGACTGATCCGCTTTGGGCGAGTTTCATGCAAGCAAGCGGGCCATACATCTAAGCACCATAGATAATAGTGTGCCGTAAGGAGTTCATGTAGTCGTAGTCTCGGGGGAACGACAGTGATTTAGGAATGGTCGGGCTAAACGACATTAAATAGCGCTACTTAGGAGCTGACCCAAGCCTTTTGATGTTTTCTTCAGGTCGTGTAGTTTTGAGTGTTTTTGGTTTTTGCATGTTTTTCTATTTCTTTCTCTTAAAACAAAACGCACATTGTTTTTCTCGGAGTAGATAAAGCCTAATAAAAAATGTTTGTTTGTTTTGTTTTTTCAGGATCCGAGATAGAAGCGTTAGCAGAGAGCTAGTTCGAGAAACTCATTCCAAGAGTACGAAGGGGTTGGAGCTTCATCCAGGGAGTTTTTCTTAGACTTAGAAAGTTTTGTAAAAAAAAAAATGATTGAAATTGACCCTCTCTGTAACGTCGCGATGTTGGACTCCAACATCGCAAAGTTTCCACGTCGCAACGTTCCAACGTTGCTACGTTGAAAGAATTAGAAAGCACAAGCCTCTGTCACGTCGCGACATTGGGTCTCAATGTCGCGACGTTCTTTGAGCTCACATTTGGAGCCCTCTATAGCGTGCGGCGTTGGCCTGGCTGTCGGTTCCAGCATGCTTTCGGAAGCGTCGCGATGTTGGCCTCAGCGTCGCAGCGTTCGGTTTAACATGCATAAGAACATGCGATGTTGAATTTGTGTCGCGGCGTTGGCTTAAAGTGACTCTCGGGAGCGTCGCGGCGTTGGCGAGCGTGTGATGTTTGTGTTTATGAACTTGCACGTACCCACTGTTTTCTCACTTTCAAACCCCAGCTCTTGGAAAACCTAACTCTCTTCTTTTAGATTTGCAGATTCATCCATCCAACATCTCCCAATCTCTTCCTAGTGCATTTTGAGACTTGTAGTAGCCTAAGCCTCACATTTGATCCACAAAAATATAGGGTTCTTCCACTATTCGCCGATAACCTAGAAAACTGATCATAGACCTTACAGTCGGTTGAGTCAAGGTGATTCCTAAATTTTTTAGGAGACTTTTTGATTCAGTTGAGTTGCGGGCGTGTAAAGTCGATGGGTTGAGTTTTAGGACAGCC
Source organism: Tetrastigma voinierianum (assembly GCA_016808115.1). Classification (NCBI taxonomy): domain Eukaryota; kingdom Viridiplantae; phylum Streptophyta; class Magnoliopsida; order Vitales; family Vitaceae; genus Tetrastigma; species Tetrastigma voinierianum. The sequence goes on from JAEQBH010004677.1 coordinate 137,914, forward strand.
GTTTCAAACCCCGAGGACCGGTGTGCCCACTCGCCCACCCAGGTGTTAGACAAAATTGACTAGGTAGAATTTTCGCACTATCTAGAGACAGAGTTGATTTGAGCACATTGGGAGTCCTAGGTGCTCGTTTAGGATATTCGAAAGCACAGGCCACCATCCCGTCTCAACCACCTAAGTCTGCCATGTGTCTTGAAAAGGCAAAGCTAGCCTGAAGTGGGCCGTGAAGAGCTTACTCATGGTTATAGTCAGGACAAATTTGTCAATGAGAGCGCGGCCGAGAAATTCGGCCTCATCTCAAGAATAGGTCCTTAAACCCGAGGAGAGGGTTTCACCATCGATGGTTCTTCATACAAAACCATTGTGTGAACAAGGGATGGCGAATTACTTGCGACCTCAGGGCCCGGTTGCCACGAGTGGTACGAGATTTCTCTGTGATTCGCATCCCGCATACTAAAGGTCAGGGTGCCCAGGGTGATGGTAGACCCGATGCGGGAGTGCATCGATTCTTCTTTATGGCTAGAGCGCGGTGGCAGCAGGGGGCTATGATAGGCTCCATGAGCATCCCAACTATCCCGAGGTCCTTAGGATGTTGACCAACGGGCACGGAGTGGAAAGTTAATAGTGAAGGGCACTCCGTACACTTCAAGGCTAGACATTTGGCCTACATTCCTAAGGTATGACATCACTTCATCACATCGTGTCTTATCTAAACTGACTGTGTGTGTGGAGTGGCGGCCCAGGGCCTTAGCTCCAGCTATGCCATTATCCCAAGACATTCCATTTGATGTCGAGCATGTTGTTATAGAGGATGCAATCCTCTATATGAGTCACAAAAAGATGAACCTAGAGTACCCCTTCCTTATCTACGGCCTATGCAAGCAAGCCGAGGTGCCCTTAGAGGATAATGAGGTTTGGATACACCCGATCAAGGGGATCATGGTTAGGAAAGACAAACAGGGTGTACCAAGGCCAGAGGAGGTATATGAATCGAGCAATGAGCCCTTCGATAAGGATGACCTTAGAGAGTACCAGGGTAGATATAGGATCGTAATAAGTTCCTAGGGAGAGGTCGGGCGATCCTCCTTTGACCCCTGCCACCCGCGGCCATCTCGGGAGGAGGGCTTTCGGTCAATCCTTCCTCTGGCTGGGTGAGGATGAGTCTGAGGGCGACCTCTTGCTCGGTTGATGCATGCGGACAGAGACCCGGGAGCACAGTCACCATGAGCGGGGACATGGATGCACTCGAGGCCGACATGCACCGTCTGCAGGCAACCGGCGGCCATCGCCCGAGCTTCAAGCGGTCATCCGATGGCAGCTTGCTTGGCTCTTTGCCTTACGCGTACCCTTGCCGCCCCTGCGTAGTGATCCTTTGGATCGATATGGGAGTTTACGACACCCAGCTAATACATTTTCTTGACAGGGACATTGTCCATTTTTATTTGGGGGGTGTGGGTGATCGATTTAGCATCATGTGCTCTAGGATATGTTTGCTTGTTTTGTTTATGTTTAGGTTCATATTTTTATAGTTTTCGTTTCGGTTTACGTGTGTTAGGATGTCTCAATTTTATTTCATGTTTTAGGATTGTGTTAGGTAGTATGGGTGAGTGATGCCATGATTGTTAATAAAGGATCCTTTTGACCTCTTCAAATCTTTTTGAAAGAAAGAAAAAACACAATGCAAGTCATAAGAAAGGATCAACCGGTTGAAATTGGAGTATAAAGATTACATGTTTGGATGGGTAGAATTGTAGTGAGTCACCTCGCAGTGTTCAAGAAACCAATTCGGAGTTAGTCTGTCGCTTACACACATGTAGTCTCAGGGTTTTGCCCTGGGCCAGGGCCCGGCTTACTGATGATCTACATAGCGAAACTGGGGGTTTCTAATCACCTAAGTGATGAGACACCATAGAAAAAAGAGGATTTCCATCGAGCCCCAACAGAAAAAAAAAGCAAGATAAAAAAGAAAGTGTGAATAGAATAAGTGGGATCTTTTAGTCGGAATCCCGGACACATTTCGAGGGGCTTTTCAAAGCCTAATGCCTTGAGCTAACTGGCAGAGAGCTATTGACTTCAAGCACCTGCCCATTACATGGGATAGAGGATGGAAGGATTTCCCACTTAGCTGAGCCCTTAGGTTTGGTTGAGTGTTCGAGGTGAAGTTCGAGGAGGCCCAGATGCACAGTGCCCTTATTGACGTTGGGAGTCACCAACGAATCCCGCTACAGGTGCATATCATCTTCAAACTTCTGAGCACTACTATTTCTTTCATAAGTAGGTAGGTTAGTTTGAATAAAAAGGGTGTGTTCTTATCCTTCCGTATTTAGACTCTCCCAAATAGGCAAGTTGAATTCAAGTTTGGGGGTACCAGAACTGAGTTATATGCTAGAGATCATGCATCAAATGCATATAGACTTCTTTGGAAAGGCCATTGAAAACCCAGGTGGTTGAATCACTTGTCAACCGAACCTTGTTCAGCTGAATTCTTTCGAAAGTTAAACAACCTTAAGGATCCTCTGAACTTAGAGGCAAAGAGCAAGATTTGTGAGTTCGGTTCATTTTGATCCTTCCTTTTGGCAACATGTGCATCACATTTGTGTCGTTGAGTTTTAGTATGTTATTTTTGTGTGTGTGTGGTTTAGAGTCTGTTTCTTACTTGGGGACAAGCAAGAAGCTAAGTTTGGGGGTGTGATGAGTGTCCAAAACACTCATGTCATACCCACGTCTTTACTTCGTTTCAGTTTTATTTTATATCTTAATAAGTGCATTTTTGCCCTATATCTGATTTTTGGGTCTTGTGTGCATTACAAGTGAATATGGTGGTTTTCAGAAGCTTTGTGGAGATATGAAAAGTTTTTGCGTCACGACGTTTGGTCAACAAAAGTCAAAGCCAAGAAACAGCTCAATATGACGTTCAGCGGTTCTACGAATCAGAATTATAAAAGCCTGCGGGAGACGGTTCGAGTGATGAAGCGTATGGGCCGAGGAGCGGAACCACAAGCGAAGAGACCCAGGAGATGCATGAAAACTTCGTGTCTTTGTATTTCTCTTCTCGAACTATCAATGATTTATAGAACTATGCTTGTAATAACTTCCATTATATTCTAGATTTATTTCTTGGGTTTTGTTGAACCTTGCTATAGTTGTATGGATTAGAGTTTAATTCTATTTCGTTCAGTTTATTCATGAGTTATATCGAATTGCTCTATGTCTATGGTTTACTTTCATGGTAATGTCTAGCCAACATTGACATGATCTTGCTGGGTATCTGAGATCGAGAGATAAGGACTCCCAGGGATCTTAGTAGAGCCACACTTGTCAATCGGTGAATGGAGATATCCCGATTCCGAGTGTGGTGATTAGGGTTTGAGCATTTAAGCATTTTGGGGTCGAGTCGAGCGGAGATGCTCCCAGCCCTAATGTAAGATAGGCGGATATACCTCGGGATATCTCGTAAGGCATGATCACCCCGTCAGCCAAGAGAATTCATTAATTGGTGAATAATAATTCCTCTAGGTAATAATCCATCAAATGTGGCAGGGGGGAGGCAAAACCCTAGTTTTCACAAAATGTAATTTTACAAGTCATTTAGATTTAGTTTTAGTTCTCTACATAAATTAGAAATTCATTAAAAGTTTAAGTCCAGATAATATTGTAGAGCCAATTCTAGTAGTCAACACATTTCTCCCTGTGGATTGATATCCGTACTTAGGTACACTGTATTACTTGATACGACGCGTGCACTTGCGCACATAGGCGCTTTACTCGGTTTATACAAATTACACATCACGCCTTCTGGTGGCGCCCTAAGACTGAGAATGGCTAACCGTCGGCTCGTGGAAAACTTGTGGATGTCTGGTCTTCAATACCCTATATTATATCCTTTATCGGGACCCATAATTTAACAAAAATTGGATAGAGTCTCCTTTGTACGGGGAGCTCTACAAAAAATACAACATGTAGGATATACAATAACATGACCCGTCTGGGACCCAATATAACACAATGACTGTATGAGATCCATTTAAATTGGAGAAGGCTTGTAATATCTTGTCTATAGGGGCAAGAATTCTTCAGTCCTAAGGTTTGGGTGTGAGTGCGAAAGAGGGAAAATATACATATCTTAGAAGATGATTATATCTTACAGATATGAAATTAGATCACATGAGTAGAAATAAACATGAATCTACAATTAGTGAAAGGTATGGTTTATGGGAGAAATCAAAGAACTATACCCTGATGCATCTTTTGTGAGTGTTTCAATAATGACTTATTTATGATAAATGATGCGGTGACATTCTGTGATCTATTTCCCAGTGTGATATCACTCAATGAATTTTCAAATCCACTTTTATTAAATTTTTATGTATACTATTGAAACTAGCCACCCCAGAATTACTTTATTAGTATTCTCATCATTTGACATTGGAGTTCAAATAGTTAGAATCTTAAGTAGTTTTTTGTGTGTCTTATTTGTATTTTCTTTCTTTTACTTTAAATAATTGAAATTTGATGACTGTTAGTGAATGGTTTTGTTAAATAATGGAGAGACAATTTCACAGGTTGAAATACTTTATTATCGTCATTGTTTGGTCTAATTGAATAAATTGTGGAATTGAAATGTTGTTGTGTGCTTCATCCCGAATTGAATGGATTAATTGAATGAGTTGTTAACTTATAAAAATAGCAACATATTCGGGAAACAAACAAAAAATTGGTTAGATGAATTGAGGTAGGAATAAGCGAAAGAGGATTGTGAGGTTATTGATCACGACATATCTTGAACTTCAAGAATAAGGAAGATTGTAACAAATTGATGGAACAAATAAGACTTGTAATTATGTTTTTGTAAACATTTTAGTTATTATGAATCATGATAAACACTGCACATGGTCAAAAGGTATCACATGCGAAACAATTATGCTAAGATTTAGGACATCTTCACAGGATCTTTTCCTGAATTAAAGTCTCAAATGTCCTGAGCCTGTTGATTATTAATCAAGGTGAAATCTGTGACTCTCATATATGAGAGAATGATATAGGTCATTCTTAGAAGTTTGAGCCTTTCAAAGCCTACCCTTATAATGTGCACAAGAATACACATTAGTTCCTCATTTGAGCTAATAACCAATTTCATCATCAACTAACAAATAAAAAGCCTAGTTCCTCCCTTGAATATAATCCTACAGTAGAGAATGACAGGGCAGGCCAGAAACCCTTCGAGATTCCTGAGTGGTCACTTCAGTGATTCCTTTGTACAATCCCTAAGTATCAATGGAACCCCAAACACTTAGAAAAGAAAGCAACACCATTAATATAATACCTCCAATATATATATATATATATATAAGATCTAACCGCTCAAAATCCACAACCGACCCATGCTTGCATGGGGTCATAACCACAACGCACATGATAAAGACTCATATGAGTTCAATACTAAGATCGAGGAGAATTCTAAGAGTGTTTGCGAATCTAGAGAATTTGTGAAAATACATAAGTCCAATAAAACAAAGGCAGAAAGATAAGATAGAATCTTTATGGCTAGCGGTAGAGGCAGTGACATAGAAGGTAGCGCGAGAATTCAGATCTCTCCAGAGATGCATGGACTGAAGAAACAGGTTTAAAACAATAAAACGTGAGATAATAAATCTCTGAGGTAGAGTGACATAATTATATGGAAAATAATGTTTTTATTTTCGAAAATTCCTTCTCTGAGACCTCACATGTTCACTTTTTATGGGTTCCTGGGTTGAATCACATTCTAAACAAGTACCTCTAAATCTTTCAATAAGTGTCCAAGATTGCTTAGACATCATTATCAAAGGAACATAACTGATTTAATTTACAACATAAATTGAGCATAAAATATATATAACCATGCTGTGATAAAAATAATCCATGAAAATACAATAACCTTAAATATTGGGGATGTTTATCCTGCCTAGAAACCAACAATGTCTTAGTACCATATACCCATAGTAAGCGGAGTCGGTAAACCCGACCCCACGACCGCAGTAGCGCTAATAAACCTTGAATTAAACCCAACATCACGTGGCCTTCTTAACGCCGGGTGAACCCAGCATCAAATGAAGCTAACGGCTCCGGGTAACCACGACATCCGCGTGGCAACTAATAAACGCCGGGTGAGCAGGCATCTAGCGTGGCAACTAATAAACCTTGAACAAACCGATTATAATCCTTTGTAACCTTTCGACAATACCGCATTTATAATCATTTCACAAAGTCTCAAAAATCAATTTCTAAAATCAATAACTTTTCAAAATGGTTAAAACCTGATCATGTGTACCAAAATGTTTAAATACCACCAGGAATTTATCCATGAACTTCATTAAAATTTCCAAATATTTAAAATCATTGACCAAAATCCACATTAAATGATAACTTGTTTATATAAAAACAGATAATTATATTTATGCATAACCAACCGTTCGATCAAATAAGTTATATATATAATAATTAACCACAATTATATATCATAATAATACCCCAAAACATTTAAAACATGTAAACCACTCACAGACTACAGATGCTCAGTCCTGCTCCTCTGCAGGAACGTCTCCCGATTCAGCGTGAGCGCCTGTAATATAATAAAAATACCATTTAGGCTCCATTAACTAAACCAAAGACATTGGGACACCCCAAATGTATTTGAATAATCTTTAGAACTGTGAAATTATCTAAATTGGACCCCGATAGGTCCAATTATACAGTGTGCCCTATAGACCCGGTACCAAAAATTGGGGCTTTTTACCCGGAGGCTAATTTTTCGAAATTGAACCTTCGATAACTCTTTGGAAATGTCCAATTTCCACAATCGACTTCAATTTTGCCTAATTTGACCAATTGGTGTCAATTTAGGTCAAACATTTTTATTGTTAATTACGATATGACCCAAAAATGAAACTAACCACTTGATGTCCAAATTTAAAAACTTTATATCAACGAAGCCCGAGACCCGGGAACACGGCGGTACCCTTGCAGCGGTCGAAAGTTGCTATGGTGGTCAGGAAAACTAGATCAATTGTTGGCCAACTTTGTTTTGGTAAATCTTCAAGCAAGTGCGCTGAGGGACCGCGGGGAATAGGATTCAAAGATTAAAAATGATAGGAAGGAAGTATAGGTCAACCACAAGCTAGCGGAAAATAGAGAAAAATCAGTAGCCACCGTAGCGGCCCTTATGTGTTCGCCAAACTGATTAGAAAGCCCAGCGTCCGTAGTTGTTGCCCAGTGAAATTTCGGCGGCGTCGTGCGGTGGTGGCGCTCCTCCACGGCCGCGTAGCGCAACAAGTGGGTAGCGGTGGCTTCAGCCTCCGCGGCGAAAACCCGTTTGAGAATTACAAGGATGGTGGAAGGAGCCAGTTCAGTGTGGGTTTGAGGGGACATCAGTTTGGCGGATGGATGTGTTGACTGGGTTCTATTTAATAAACAAAACTAGTTTATATAAACACAAGAGATGACACTAGAGGTAAAAATATAGCTGATTTAGTCTTATAAGCTCTTCTTCCTTGATACTAGGGTCATAACTTTCTAGTAAGTCGGATTTTGGCGTTGACCCATCTACGAACTCGTATCGAATGCGAGGCCTAGAAATGGTGTCTTAGTCAGCCCAAGGTATTCATCCTTGAAAGAGTCAGCTTGGGCCCACATCTTAGTGTTGAAATTGAGCAGTCTCAAACGTTTTAAAGCTTGTGTGTGTGAGTACGAGTCATTCTGAGAGGGAACCACGATTTTCCCAGTTACATGACAAAATACGACCTTGCAGAAGGGCAGGATTTAGGGAAGGTGGCCTAAATGAGGGGAAAGGGGTTGTTGAAGAGAGGTGTCAAGGGTTGGATAAAGTTTGGTTTTTTGGCGCCTTCCTCCTGAAATAGTGAGTCCTTAGGGTGTTCAACATCTATTTTTATTACCACTTTGTGTAGATTATTGTTAAGAATTAGATTAAGACAGTGAAAGCTTAAAAGACAAAACATTGCACTATTCCTAAAACCTTGTGGAAAATGAAAAGTGAAAAGCAGATAGGAATGAAAGCTTCTGATCTAAATGTGGCCAAGAAAAGTGATACCAACATGAGAAAGTACATGCGAGAAAGATACCAAAACCAAATGGGAGGATAGATAGATGACATTAATGAAAAGGTCAAGAATGCATATGAAAATATGTCAAGTGGAAAGTGAAATGCGGGTAAAAATCGAGAAGCTTTAATTATCCACTGTATCTACACAATTATCTAGCCTCACACTATAAACCTAAAAGACCTAATTGATTTTGATGGTGGTATATACTTACATTAGTGGAGATTAAAATGACAAACAAGCTTATGGGACTTTAAAGAATAAAGGATAAATTTGCTATCTGAGAGTAACATCCAGTGCTAATGCGCGGAAAAAGGAGAAGACCATCACACTCCTGAATCGGGGTTGAATAATTGAATTGTTTACACTATAGATTATTTGAAGTGTTTAAGTGACTAGTGAAAGAAATCATCCTGATTCTAGATTAGAAACATATTTAGGAATAAATTTACAACTAACTTGTGTTTCCTACCAAATTGAGGATTCAAAGAAAATGTCTGCATAAAATTAAATAAATTGTTTAGATAAACAAAGTTTTATTTTTGCTGATTGAGACAAGCAAAACTTTAAGTTTGAAATTTGATGAGTCATAAACTCATCTATTTTTAATCAATTTTTCTTGCATAATTCTATAATTTTATGATTCATTTTAATGTTGAATTATGGAATATTCACCAACCTTTTGTTTTGCAGGTTTTATATGAAAAATACATAATTCCAATAAGAAAAGCAGAAAAATTGGCCAAGGCAGAATTCTCTGTCGTGACACAGTTTTAGAATGTTGCGACAAAATCCCAACAGAACTAGCAAAAGAATGTCGTAAGTAGCAACTCTTTGTCGCAACAAGAGTCAAGCTGAGTGCAAGCCAGAAATGAAGGCTGTAGCAACACAATTTGAGATAGACTAACTAATTTATGTCGTGACAATGGATTTTTTATGTCGCGACATAGCTGGAGAAGCTCATGAAGAAGAATGTCACGACATTCCTTACTCTGTCACGACATTGATCAAACAAATGGCATTGGGAACGTGGCTAACATCTTACAAATTAAAGTAAACGACAGATTGATCTGACAGCCACAAGACATTACAACTTTGTCATGAAACAAAGAAAAAGTCTATAAACAACAAATCCATGCCTCACAGGAAAAACTGCATCTGACAAAGAAAAGTACGTGTGACATAGCGAAGAATAACAACAAAAAGAATGTCGCAATATGGCAGAGACCGTTGACAAAGTTGGGAGGAGAATGCAGGAGGAGGAAATTTAAAATATCGCGACAAAAGAGACAACCATGTGCGACATAAAAACCAGGAGACAACATCAAACGGAACTATGTCCACAGAACAAGAGTCAAATTATGTCAGACTGGAGCAAAGAAATATGTAAGCAACAAGAAAAGACCAAGCCACGACAAGGAGAGTAGGCGACAAATATAAGAACCATGTCGACAGGAGCTTTCTTTATCACGACAAAGCTACAAACCTAGACCATAAATTTAAGTCACAATTTGTGCCATGAAATATGACCTATCGTGAAAATGCATAAATAGAGCGCATCTAGGGCCTTGTGCGAACTAAAACATTCAGGACTTCTAGGTATTGAAGACTCACTATAGTATTTTCTTTTATTTTCCTTTTAATGAATTTTGTTTTAGAGTAGTTTAGTTAGTTTTGTTGATTTTACGGGTTGGTGTGAGGCGTGTGTAGCTTCAAATTTGAGATTTTGTAAAATTTTCTCTTTCACTATTGTTGTGTTTTAAATGGATCTTAGAAAATTTTTGGAGTTCATTTATTTCAGTTCGTTTACAATTTCAGTGAATTTTATACATGGAGTTAAATCACGTATGTGTGAACCAATTTTGGAGATTGAGCTCCCTGAGGAATAGGTCGATAGTGATTATTATTTTGCACAAAGTGGAAAGAATGCCTTAATTAGAAATCTTGAATTTATTTGATTGGTATTATTTTTAACCAAGCCCATTCCAAAGTGCTAGTATAGGTAACATCAAAACAAGAGAGGCGTATTTTGATTTGATTTTAAGGAGGCCTACATGTAACTACCAGAGATGGAGCCTACACAGGGGGTATGGAGCGGTTCTGGTGGGTATGGTAGACTATTAGCTGAACTGTGAGACTGCGAAAGATTACTCAAATAGATAACTTACTTACTAATTGTGTGAGGTTAGTTGGAGGAAATATCAAGTTTAGACATAAAGAGGTTTTCTCCTCTTTTGATGGAAATGATTCCCTACGTCAGGTATTCATAAGATCTAATCAGGGATATGGAGGAATTTCATAAGCATTGAAGGATGAGTACCATTTACATTAGAGAAGGCTTGTAATATCACAGCCATAGGGAGCAAGAGTGCTTAGGTCCTGGAGTTGAGTGTAGTATTGAAAGGAAAATAGGATCTTAGAAAGATGATTATATCTTACAAGTAATGAAGTTAGATCCATGAGTGAAATAAACATGAATATCTGGTGGTGAGAAAGACAATAGTTTATAGGAAGAATCGAGAGCTATACCCTGATGTATTTTTGATAAAATTCGACTTTCACAACTAATGACCTTCATGACTCAAAATGAGTGTGAGAAATTGACAATCATTCATCAGGTTGTTTCGATTGATGTAAGATTCAGTAGATTCTCAAATCACTTTTATTAAATTTTTTATGTATACTATTGAAATTATTTTAGAATTATTTTATTAATATTCTCATCATTTTGACATTGGAGTTCAAATAGTAAGAATCTTAAGTAGTTTGGGTAGTTAGTCTTTTGATTTATCATCAATCTTTGTGGGAACGATATCTGTACATCAAAATCTACTTTTATTACTTGTATGACTTGTGAATTTGCAGTGATTTAGACCAAACTCAATTTTTAATGAATTCATTTTACAAAAAGAACAAACACATATTCTATACAAAAATAGGTTTCCACAAGTTTTTTGACGTTGTTGGAGACTTTAATTGTCTTTGGTACCTTGTCAATTACTGGTTAAACCAATCTACATATCAAAATCAATGACATATCCATAATCGCAGCATAACCATCACCAAACTCTAAACTAGTTTTAGTTCATTATCGCTCCAACAATAATGAGAGACCAGACATTTTAGAGGTAGTATCTATTTCAATCTTAAGAGTTTTACTATCATGTCACACACTTGATGACTATAAATTTCTGTGGAATCAACTATTCATGGAATGAATTAGCATATTAAAACCATAAAAATGATAATAAAATGTCTCTTTATTAATGAAATGTAAAATTACTAAATAATTCCGCACTATTGCCCTTTGGGCACATCACTACCAAAATCTGCATCCAACCTTTTATCAAATTTGTCTCCCACATCTCTTATTATACGTCTCTTTGCCCTCTCTCTAATGAAGTTTCCTCACACAGCTCTGCGTGTAAAAGTGTCTATTTACTTGAGTGTCTTCAAAATTTGTCATAGAGGATGAAGTCAATATAAAAAAAGAGAAACAACTTGATGAAGCTAATGAGGCTTGGGATGGGACCCAAAGTTCTCAAATTCTGATCAATTTAATACAATATTCTTACATGTGTCCTACGGAGTAAACTTCCTTAATTAGAAGTTTGGACATTATTTATCTACAAATAAACAATTGACTCTCGTTTATTCAAACAATGAGAACCAATGCCCATGGTCACTGATAGAAGCATAAGAAGGTTCTGAAAGAAAAATAGTTTCAAACTATGGAACAAGAATGTCCCTTTGCATCAACATAAACTTTTGTTACAGGAACCCAGTGAGTGCAATTTTGCTCAATAAAAACAGAGATATGAAGATGGCTGTATAGAAATAAGAATTTTCAAACCCAACAGACCAGGCTTGGTTGAGATGAGAAAAAAATATTTTAAATGAAAAAAAAAAAAATTTTTGGAAGAAAATTATTTTGACCATATATTGATGTACCACCAAGTTCAGTAGAACAAGCACTTCAGACCCATTCCATGTGTGGAATGTGAGCCATATACTACCCATCTTTCATGGAAGTTCCGAAAGGAACAGTAAATTGACAATCAGAAAAAAGAAAGAGAGACTGGCAGTCCCAAAATTCCTGGTCACAGTTGACACCTAAGAAGAAAATTTCGTCAAATGGGAACAAAAGGTTTAGAAGGTACACCATAAAGACTTTATACTTAAACCGGCCGGTCTTTAAACCTGTTGACCTGCAGAACAAAATTCCTGGCCTTTTGGTCATGGGAACCCTAGTAAAATGCAAACTGCCAAATCAAACAGAGCCATCCCTGAAAAAATTTGACCACTCCTGTTCCAGTAATATAGCATGGAAGAAAGATGGTGTGGTGCCACTCACTGGTTAATTTGAAGAACCCATCAAGGATAGTGAAAGTGAGGTATCCGAAAAAGACACAAAAAGTTGACAAATATTTAGGTACCAACATATTTCATAAGATCGTAAGGAGTGGGTTAAGTAACTGAGTCAAATGCTAGTCAGCATCCAAAAGAGAATATAACATTCTCAAAACTATGTATCTTGCTTGTGTGTATGCTTGTGCTACAGACAAATCTGAAGGCTATCTCTCGTTCTCTTTATCATTTTTGTTTCAGACTGCAACGCTTGAAGAATAAATCTTAAATCAAAGAAACAGAGCATGTCTTGCACCAATCTTGGTGAATCATTGGGATGCAGACAGGTATGCCCTGTTGTTACATACCTGAAACACAATGCCCTGTACGAACTGATAATCAGGCGGTTCCCAATGCATTAGCCCACCTGAAAACAAAACCCAATAATGTGAATTACCATAGATCAATCTTCCTTACGGCTTCTTATTCACGGAAAAATTATTCAATCAAACAAGCAGAGTTCAAGCTCATTAAGCGTATCCTCCAAAATTCTTCAAAACAGTTGAGCTACTATAAAACTCTGAAAGCTAAAAGAGAATGAATTATAAATCTGATATCAAATATATGTTTTGCAATACTGACCAAAAATTTAGACTTAAATCTCCAATTTCTAGCACTGGAATAGAAAGAATAGTAAGAGAAATAGAGAAAAACCAAGCAAGTAAAACTACTTACTTATAAGCAGTTAACTAGAAGGCATGCTCGTTTCGGACATGCCTGTACAAGAGAAATAGGTAAAGAATGTGAGGGGAAATTAAACATGAAAGAATGGAAAGTTCTTCAAAATATGAGAATTGGTTTTTGTATGCATGAAATGTAGACTACCTGATCAATCTTCCTCTCCTCTTCAATTGAAATCTGCTCCAGGTCTCGGCTTGAACAATCTTAGAATGAAGAATGTGTAGCATTAAAATATGACAATTGTATGGGTTAAGATCAAATCCCAACAACATGACTAGCAAATGCATTATATATGTAGATGCACAATTCTTGGAGCTGATTCGAAATTTTGAAATACAAGTTTTCTAAAGAAAATATTTTCAGTATAGAATGACTAATACCTGGATAAATATTAGTAGCAAACACTCGTTAGTGCGGCTCACTTTATTGATGAATATTTTTTGGAATGTGAGTTATATAATCCCATTCCCATTCTTCTTAAATTGGCAACAAGTAGTTCTAGTAAAGGACATTTGTGGATGTCTAGATTAGAAAGGGAATATGGAAGTTTCTCTATTGTTAAGGATTGAAGATTAGGACAGTCGTCGATAACTAATGTTTCAAGAGAGGTGAGGCGTTGAAGACCCACGTCTATCAATGATAGGAGCTCAGGGAGTTTCCCAATGCGTAGTTGCTTAAGGCTTCAAGAAACTAATTTCTTCAAAGATCGAGCCAAAGGCACCTAAAGAGTCAAGTATTCAAGAGAAGTGAGGTGTTGAAGACCTGATCCCCTATTGGCTAGGACCTGAGCTGCGCCTTAGAAATAAATCGAGCCCGTGACATGAAAGGATACATAGGTATTCGAGCGAGGTAAGTCGTCAAGTCCCCACCGCTCGCACTCGAGGTTCGGGAAAACGCAATCTTGGAAGAGCGGTAAGCGCAGGCGCCAGATGTCTTCTGAAATGACTCAAGGTCTCCGCATCCGCCCGAGAGTAAGAGAGGAGAGTCTTGCGCACCCCACCACCCGCGTGAGTTGCGGCAATAGCTAATTTCAAGTTCACATAGGTTGGAAGTCAAACCATCTTTATGAAACAACAATTGTGGACAACCTATTAATTTCAATCTCTGCAATAAGATTGGAATTGTGTCTCCCTGCAACTTGAGCACTGCAGCTTCGAAGATTGATCTCGTAGGCATGCCGAGTCGAGCGGCAATTCAATATATTCAAGATCGAAGACATTTGATTGTCACTGCATCGAAGAGAAGTGGGTTCCCTCTCTCGAAATCAAGACTGAGAGGGAATTATGACCCTTAGATCGGGAGAGATACTAAAATTAATCAACCTGGGAGGGTTAGCTAAGGTCAGTGGACATATAACCGGTTACACTCGCCGATTTCTATTGTTTCAAGAGACAAGGATAGCATTCAACAACTCCTATAGGAGAAACTGAAGTATGTGGTCTTGTTTGAATTTTTAGTGGATTTCAACAGAATGGGTAAACAAACTTGTTCATGATCTAGAGAAATGGACAACCAATGATTTCCAAACGCCGTGATAGAAGAAGGTCCTCGATTTCCTCTCCTCTCTAGTAGAGACTCTACATCATGACATCGACCACCTCAGCATGTGGTTCCATTGGTAATTGCTTCCACTGAGAAACACTTGAAATTTCAACATCCAAGTCAAGAGAATTAAAGTCGAGGCCGGCATTTCTTTCAACCGCACTTACCCTAATCACTTCATCTTCAAATCACTGATATCGGAATTCGATCAGTTTCTCAAGCAATCGCCTACATATGCATAATTCAAGATTCTCGTTAAGGAAGCTCTTCTCCGTAAATTTCCTTTGAGCTCGTAACAATGACAATAAAGCTCGAGACAAACGAATTTTTTGCATCCACAACATGACCATTCTCCCAATTGTCCATATTCTTAAATATTAAAGCTCAGGATCGAAGTGTCACGACTCATCCGGGGGATCGCGGACGGCGCTTAGGGAACGGAAGGCGTATACACAATCAAAACCCGTAGCAAGCCTAACTCGAAATACTCATACCGACTATCATAATGATCACCGACAATATATCAACATACCTATATAATATGCTCAGATGCCAAATATCACTAGGAATGATCAATAGGGAGAGATGAAACTGCTCCTCCATACACCATCATCATACACAAAAATAAATGTAATTATCCACCATAAAATATACTAATATTCAAGTACAGTATGGATAATTCCAGATTAAATAGACAATGTATTATCAAAGATCATAATAGCATACAATCCGCCTCGAATGAGAGAATTCGCCAAGCTAGTCATGATCCGGAGAAGGAGGACGGATGAAGACTAGTGGGCCAATTTGAGACCGCTCACCTCGAGAGTGAGTTAACATCATATAATCTATACCACCTCTGCAACCAACAGGATACACATACATATAGAATTACCATATAATATATCATATTGAGACAATATAACAATACACTCACATAAGTATGCATGCACACACATTAAGTTTCATATCATCACATAATCATCACAAAAATCGAGAACTCTAACAGCATCCTTACACTATCACTACAAGTCATACTACTCTCAACCAATGTAACTCGGCGCCCCCGAGAGAAAGTGTCACCGTGGTCCTTAACCCGCCGACACTTAATCAAATAAACTATAGCCGGCGCCCGAGAATGCTCTAATTGTGGTCCTTAACTCCGCCACCAATATATCATACTCCATAGCCTACTACCGAGTAACGCCAACCGGGGGGACCTTACCTCCAAGTGATCCCCGAGAGAAACGCCAACCGGGAACTCATGTCCATAACCATAAACCTCAGAACTCCATCCGGACACACCGGCAAGACACGGTCCCGATGTAACTCCATTAGGTGGTATGTCCTCGCTATAGTTCCCATTACTAAACATGCCAAATACAATGCACAAGAATATCACACCAACAATACACACACTCAACATCCATCATCATATAACAAATCTCATATGCATATTTCATATCGGAAGTAAATAATTTAATTTACCATAGTAAATTCAATTCACAAGAATAATCATGTCGTGATGACGGGTGTAGCCTAATGCCATAAATGCTATGCAATGTATGCGCATGATGTGTCATAAACTATATGATATCAACTCACTCAAGAATCGGGTCTCGTTTCGCTCTTCTACACCGTGTCGTTCTCGGGCGTAGTCAGTTGGACAATCTAGAATAGAAAAAGACATAATCAATATCGGTGGATTGCGTTTGCTTAACTCTAGACTCACTGCATACCCACAAAGCGGGGACCGACATAAGGCACCTTAAATTTACCGAAAAATTCATAACCTCCCCTAAAAACTCGGACTAAACTCCCGTAACCAAGTCCGTAACCCGCAAATAACATTTCCAATATACGTGAATAAATATCGAGCCTAGCCATACAACTACAATTTTATCGCTCGACTCGTCCAATCCATCAACTCAACAATTGTATTCGTAATATACACAACTCAATCTCATTAATCAGCCTTCTGATCATACAATACAAGTAATTAATCTCAACGTAGTCCTAAATATAGCGGACATATTATTCAACGCATTATTTAACAATTAAAATCGAATATCTATGATAATTACACGATTGTAGTTCCCACATCGCGTAGTGGTATAGATTCTTACCGGGCTTCCGACGCTGAATCGATCACACCGCCTAATCAAGGAACTGAGACCAACGCTCGGGCCCCGCAGCATCGCCCGATGGTCCGTCGGCGCCGACGGCCTGAAAATTCAACTCGCCTAAATTAAACTGCAGGGTACCTAAGCTAGATCTGATTGTAGGAGTCCAAAAACACTTTGTATAATTTTGACGCCTTAAAAACAACTCAAAACGCATAAAAAACAGTAATTTTCTTCGAGTTTATCTCTAAACACACATTAAAGCTTGAAATGGCGACCATACTCCCTAAGGTTTTCGGGGTCCCTGAGCCTAAAATGGCCTTTGCTCGTCGTAAAACACCCAAAAGGCCATTCGGGCGAGGCGCCCACCTAAGGCACAGAGGAGTGACGCGCCACCGCTGAGTGAGGCAGAAACCGCTACCGCGCGTGTCGAGAAGGTCACGCCTACGCCGAGAAGAGGTGGTGGCATGCGATCAAGTGGCTCGCAGATCTGACGAGTATGCCAGCTTTAAAAGAAGAGAAGAGGATTGGCGTGGATTCCTGGCGAGAGCGAAATTTCAAAGTAGATCGAGCAAGGCAGCAGTAGTCACGATGGGAGTCGCTTCCATACGATGGCCTGGATCTGGTGGCTGAGAAGGCCGATCTACACGGGCAGTGGATTCACATACGGAGGTGTCTGTAAGAGAGAGGCGGTTCAGAGCTTAGAAGCTACTCTTCCATTTTACCCCAGAATAATTTAAATTAATACTTTTAACAAATCAAAATACATATTAAACAATTATGGAAATAATTCTAAATGGTCAAATTTCTACTGGGTATTACATTCTTCTCTTGCTAGAAAATTGCCTCGATTTTAAGAAGAAACATACCTCATTACTGGAACAAGTATGGGTATGAACGTCGCATCTCCTGCCTGATTCCTGGCGCACCCTTCACGAATGATCTTCGCCATAGGACTTTGACCATTGAATGACTTGTCTCGAGTCGACGAACCCGAGTATCCACGATAGCCACAGGTGTCAAGCCCTCATACGATAAATCCTCACCGATTCTACTAAGCCAGAGGCATGTGAAGGATCTCGCATCGCATTTCTCAACATAGATATATGAAAGACCCGATGAATATCACAAATTAGTGCTATAACTCCAAATTTCAGAGGGCTACATCCCCTAACTCTATCCACAACTTTAAATGGTCCCATCGTAGCGAGGTGCCAATTTCCCCTACTAAATCTCATCACGCCGCACGGAAACCTTCAGAATACATACCACCCACACCAACCCACATGTTTTCTCGTCTACAGAGCTCTTCTCGTTCCGCCGGAAGCGGTCCTCAACCGATCCCGAATAATAGAATCTTTTCTAAGTGATTCGACTCAATTCAGACCTGTTAACTTCTCACCAATCTCTTCCCAAAGAACCGGCGAGATTCACACTTCCTCGCCATACAATGCTCCGTAAGGCGCCATACCGGCGTACTTCAAGATGATAACCGTCGTTGCACGCGAACTCCACCAAAGGTAAATGCCAATCCCACGCCTCCAAAACCAACACGCACATCCTAACATGTCCTCCCAACGCCCGAATATCCCCGGATCGTCATCTTGGCTCGAGGGTGAAAAGTCGTATAAAGCCCAATCAGTACCAAGCTCTCAGCTTCCGCTAAACCAGAAGTGAACCGGGGCCCTCCGTCACACAATCGAAACTGGATCCCATGAAGACTAACAATCCTCTCAATATACACTTAGCATACTGCTACGTAAAAGCCAAATTTCTCTATGTAAGAAGTGTGCCGACTTAGTCATCCGATCGACTATCACCCAAACGGAATCATACCGCCGGTTCCGAGATGTTCCACTACAAAGTCCATGGTAATATTCTCCCATTTCACCCTGAACGGGAGCTACCGCAACAACCCGCACGGCTGATGCTCAAGTTTGACTCCGTCGCAAGTCAAACACTTGATACAAACTCCGCTACATCTTCTTTCATAATCGCTCCACCAATAGTTACCCTTAAGATCATGATACATCTTAGTGAACCGTGGATGAATACCTCGGTGGATGATGATGAGCCTCTTCCATAATCTCTTTCTAAGTCCATCAACATCTGTGACTATCAACCTAGCACTCATAATCTTAACGTGCCATCATCCCCACCACGAAATCATTTGCTCGAATCCCCGCCTCGAACCTCAATCCATAAATCTTCATCAACTCGTGTCTCTATGATCGAGCTGTCTTAATTCTGTCCATCAGAACTGATTTTGACTTCTCGAAATGTGTGCTAAAAGTGCTCCTGCATCTAACACTTCTACCGTAAACCCCGATCATACAATCTCATACAACTCCTAGTCAATTGTCGCCGCACTAACGGCGACCTTTCGATGATTTCCTACCAAAGACCGCCACCACACAAATTTCTCGGGCCTCGATGATATCAATTAGGCCAACCATACCCTTAAGCAACTCACCATCTCCTCTGCCTCAAATTTAGCTCCCTCCGCTGAAATATATATTTTAAACTCTTATGATCCGTGAAAGATCTCACACGCCCACCATATTGTAATGCCTCCTGCATTCTCAATGCAAAGATCAATACCACATCTCCAAGTCATGAGGTAATCTCGTCAGGCTTCTTCAATTATCGAAGCATAAGCAATCACCTTTCCGTGCTGCATCAATACGCACCCCAATTCGACTGAAGGGTCACAATACATCAGATAACCTCCTGTACGTGGGCGTAATGCCAAAGACCGGAGCAGAGGTCAAACAATCCTTCAACTTATGGTAAAACTCGCCTACAAGCCTCTCATTCCAATCGAAATTTAACTTTCTTCCGGGTTAATCGAAGTTAAAGGTGCAGCAATCCTTGAAAATCCTGCACAAAACGGCGATAATATCCGGCTAAGCTCGAAACTCGAACTCGCTCACCGTGGGTCAGTCTCGCCAACCATCACTCCGCTTCTCTATCTCGGGATCCACTCACCTTCCTCGATAATTGCACGCCGTCCCAAGAAGGCTACACTATCTGTACCAAAATTCACACTCGAGAATTTGGCATATGCAATTGTCGCCTCTCAAAGTCCCGCATACTATCCTTAAATGCTCTTACATGTCTTCCTCACCCGAGAATATACTAAAATATCATCTATGAACACGATTACAAAGTTTATCGAGGAAGGGTTTGAACACTCGCTCATTAAATCCATAAAGGTCGCCACAGATTAGTGTCTTAAAAGATACCACCAGGAACTCATAATGGCCGCATTCCTGGTCCCGACGCTGCCTTCTAACATCCTCATGTCTTATTCTCACCGATGATATCCTCGACCGTAGATCAATCTTAGAAACATGATGCACCTCGGCCGATCAAATAAGTCATCTATTCAGGGAGTGATATTTATTGCGAATGGTCACCTTGTTCAGCCGTTCAGAATCTATACATACCGTAGTGGAACCATCTTTTCTTTACAAATAAGACAGAGCACCCTAGGGAAGTACTGGCCCGACAAAACCTCGCTCAACAAATCCCGTGAATCGCCTCACCCTTCAACTCCGCAGCTATCCTATAAGGTGGGCAAAGAAGCCGCGTTCCTGCACAACATCAATGCAAAATTTATCTCCCGTCAGTGGCAACCATGGCAACCTCAGAAAACATCAGAAATTCACAAGCAATAGTGGACATCATCAACCTTACCTATATCCACCGCAAGAAACCTCACAAGAGCCGATAACCTCGCACTCTCGGCGAACATCCGCCACCGTAATACGAACAAATTAAGTGGCCGGCATTCGCCACCACTCGAAACCCAAACTCAATCCCCTGAATCCTGAAATCACTTGTTTCTCTCAAGAATCCAGCGGCGAAAGTCTCCGCCAACCAACCATACCTAAAATAACCTCGAAATCACCATATCCAACAAAATAAGATCCGCCAGAGGTCTCCATTCACGAATCTGACACGATGGAAAGCAAATATCGCCTAAGCGCATCACCGTAGGTAGTGGATCGATAACCCGAAGTTCAAGTCCGGGCCGGTCACCAAGCTCAATGCAAACTAGAGACATAAAGGAGTGTGTGGCACCCTATCTAATAACACCCTAGCTCGAGGAGAAGACCTGGGATGAACTTTGATATTATCAAAGATTTGACGCTCAAGGCCCCTGAGAGGAGTAAAACTCGTGCTTGACCACGTCCAGACCTGTGAGGAGCTCTGAGCCCGACCGGCCCTACCACCAAATCAAGCCCCCGAGTCTCTCCATATCCACGCACTCGTCGCCACTCAACGACCCAGCTCGAGAAGAACTGTAAATATCCAATGAACAAGGCAACATCAGCCAGAACCCTAAGGAAAAGGTCATTGGTCGGGAAATCTAGGACATGATTCGGGGCCATATGGCCCAACTTCATTAACCTCCAAAACAAGCTCCACTAGCCGCCATACAAGGGCCCTGATGCATCCGCCCACAATGTGGGCACATACCCGCTGCCGTAACTAGCGCCAGCCAGACTCGAGCCCGACCCCCGTCTCAACTATACCCACCGGGCCTTAAACCCCGTCCAACCGAAGCCTCTATAACCCTTCTCGTCGCTCTTCGACTCCCTTGGTCTAAACCGCCCGTCACGACCAGTACTCAATCAAGTACCAGATCACCATAATATCGCTACGCAAAGCGTTAAAATTAGCTCGTCTTCGCACGTCTTTCTTCTTAGCACCATCCACCAAGATACCGAAGGCTAAGGTCGGCCTATCCATTTCATAAATCGCGACCTCCAAGAAGCTACACTTCTCGACCGCACTAAGGATATGAAATGCGGTCCGCCCGCGGATGTACTTACCGCCTTCGCAGCCTCCGCTGCAACTAACTCCGGAGCGAATTTACTAAGATACATGAACCCGCGGCGTACTCCACTGCATATTACCATCTCTCTTCAACTCGCTTCAAACTGCCTCCCAGACTTTGCCTCATGGAAAGAAATATAGTTATCTTCAAATCTTGCCCGAATCAGCCCATGTCATACCCCCTCAAGATTCCGGGCCATGTAATCTCAGACCACTCGCAAAGCTATCTTACGGAAACCGCCATCTCACACAGTTCGCCTATCGATGCTCGCATCAAAAGCCTTTTCTCCACTCATCCAGAAATCCATTGGGTCACCGGGATACCCCATCAAATACAACCTCATTAAGCCTCTATGAACGTGAACAAAGGGATGCATCCGGGTCAAATCCCGGTCCAATCTTTAATGAGAACTCCGCAGCGCCGTCATTGATGCCCATAAGGTCGGAGAGTCAGTCAAGACCTACCATTCCCGCTAGTCGCTCCATAGTGGCTGCTGACACAAAAATCAAGCAGTTCAAACCTGCTCCTGGGCATATTAACCCGTGGCTCCTACCGTGGCCCACACCCGCACCGCTCAGGCCGCCAGACGGGCCTACCCCGCCTCCTTCGCCTCCCAGAAACCGGTGGATCGGCCCAAGAGATACTCATCTTGGGCCTCCCGGCCTCATCATAGAACTGTGTCGCTTACACTGGCCAGCCACAGATTCACCCGATCTCCATCTCATATCAAGAGTAAACACAAGACTATCGATTACAAATGCACGCCCTAACGAACGGCATACTCAGATGCAATGGTGATGTATTAAAGACGAACTCTGCCTTAACTCCGGCAAGATCGAAACTTAGACTTCTGTGCCATAGAAATGAACCTATCGCTTCGATACCAACTTCACGACCCAACTGGGATCGCGGACCGGCTGTGGAAACGGGAAGGCGTATACAATCAAACCCGTAGCAAGCCTAATCGAAATAATACTCATACCGACTATCATACGATCACCGACAACATATCAACATACCTATATAATATGCTCGCATGCCAAACATCACTAGGAACATCAACAGTAGATGAACTGCCTCCCCCATACACCATCAACATACACAAAATAAACGTAATTATCCACTTACAAAATATACTAATATTCGGGCACCGGGCAGTTGACACTCAGATTAAATAATGTGACACAGCGCATCATAATAGTAATGTAACCGCCGCGGAAGTGGAGAGAATTCGCCAAGTTATCAAGGATCCGGAGAAGAAATCGAAGACTAAAACACTCGAGACCGCGCCTCGAGGAGGAGTTAACATCATATAATCATACCACCTCCGCAACCAACAGATACACATGTGCCATAGAATTACCATAATATATCATATTGAAACAATATAACAATACACTCACATAAGTATGCATGCACACACATTAAGTTTCATATCATCACATAATCATCACAAAAATCGAGAACTCTAACAGGACCCTATACTCCAATACTACAAGCCATACGGCTCTCTCAAATCCAATGTAACTGGCGCCCCGAGAGAAATGCTCGACCAGGGTCCTTAACCTACCGACACTTAATCAAATAAACTATAGCCGGGCGCCCGAGAGAATGCTCGACCGTGGTCCTTAACCCAAAGAACTGGGACATATCATACTCCATAGCTCGGTGCCCCGAGAAAGAACGCTCAACCAGGACCTTACTCCCATCTCGAGAGAAACGCTCAACCAAACCTGTCCATAACCATAAACCTGGGAATCGACCCCGATCAATACCCTAAGAGCACGCTGGCCCCGGGAGTGTAACCCATTGGGGTGGTATGTCCCGCTATAGTTCCCATTACAAACATTTCAAATACAATGCAATGCATCACACCTAACAATACACACTCACATCCATCGCGCCTCATACGCAGATATATTTCATATCAAAGTAAATAATTTAATTACCATAGTAAATTCAATTCCAACAGTAATAATCATGTCGTGATGATGCCAGGTGTAGCCTAATGCCATAAAATGCTATGCAATGGCAGATGATGTGTCATAAACTATATGATATCAACTCATCAAGAACTGCCCCGTGAGCCGCTTTACACCTCAGTCGCTCGGGCGTAGTCGCTGACAATCTAGAGTTAGAAAGACATAACTAATATCGAGATCGAGGTTTGCTTAACTCTAGACTCGACTAGACACCATGTGCTAATCGATACAAGGCACCTTAAAATTCTCTGAAAATTGGTAAAGACCTCCTAAGCTGAATTAAACTCCACATAATACAAGTCCGAGGAACCTGTTCAAATAACATTTCCAATATACACGAGTAAATCAAATATCGGCTAGGGCCATACAACTACAATTTTGTGCCGACTCGTCCCAATCCATCAACTCAACAATTGTATTCGCAATATACACAATCAATCTCATTAACTACTTCGGATCATACAATACAAGTAATTAATTCAACGTAGTCCGAAATATAGTGGACATATTCAACGTACATTATTTAACAATTAAAATCGATTATCGGATAATTACACGATTAGAGTTCCCTACGTTTTAGGGTATAGATTCTTTCATAGGAAGCTCGAATCAGGCCCGATCACCGTCGGAATCAGACGGAGTTCAAGTTACGTCTAGGCACGCTTCCCAGAGTCCGCCGTCGTAAACGGTGGCTAGGAAAAATTCAGCCGTGGAAATTAAATCCGGTACCTAGCGTAGATCGGGATTAGGGAGTCAAAACAATTTTTGTATAATTTTTAGACGCTTAAAACAACTCAAAACGCATAAAGCAAATTTTCTTCTTGAGTTTATCTCTAAGTATTATTTGTGTTGTGCCCCTGCAGCCTCCCACTCACCAACTTTGTACCTTCTTCTGTGTTCCCCATTGATTACCTGTTGTTGATCCCACATTGTGTGTTCTGTGTGTCCGCCTTCCTCTTGATCCACTACGATTAAAGCTTGAAATGAATCATACCTCCCCTAAGGTTTTGGGGGTCCACGAATCGAAAATGGCCTTTGTTTGGCCAAAAACACCTTTAAAGAGTACATTGCAGAGCGAGGCAACCACAAGGCGCGAGTGGCCAGCCATGAAGGAGGAAAAGCAGGCGGGCTGCGTGTCGAGAAGCTTCGCCGTGTCGAAAGAAGGTGGTGGTGGCGGTAGCGGTGATGGCTGGTGATCGGACGGAGCGACGGCGCCGGAGAAAGAAGAGAGAGGACCGGCGTGGTCCGTGAGGCGTGAGAATTCGGGGCGAATCGGAGCGAGGCGAGATGCCGGCGATGGGAGCTGCCTTCCCGTGTCGGATGCCAGATCGGTGTACGGACGGCCGTCGGCTGGCAGGACGGTGCGCCGTGAGTGTCGGGGAGAGAAGAAGAGGTCTTTGTGTTTTGTAGTTTTTGCCCTACTTTCCATTTTACCCTTGATGAATTTAAGAATTAATACTTTTAACAAATCAAAATACATATTAAACAATTATGGAAATAATTTAAATGGTCAAATTTACGGGTATTACAGAAAGGAGGAAGAAGTAGCGTCCTCATGAAAAAAGAACTCTCTTCCCACCCTCTCTATACCTTTCATCCGTGAGATAGAAAGGTGTTTGAGAAAATTATTACAGTGGTGATGGTATTCACAACCAGCAACTCAATTACAGATTTTGTAGTCCTCGCGAGTTTGGAAATTTTTCATAGGGATACTTGATAAGAATTGTAAATTGCTTCAAGTTTGGATGAAATTTGCAAAAAGTTGTTTGATGCGCCACTTTGTATAACATCATTAGGAGTATCTTTCTTCTTCCGACCCGAGATCAATTCATCAAAGGTGCTTCTTGTCTTCCCATATTTGCTCAGTGCATCCTTGGCGCATCCCACATTTGCAATTACGAAATTTCAAGTCTTCCCCCAATATTTGAAAACTCTCCTAATTCAACTGATTCACAGATCCATCTCTTTGGCCTATTGAAATTCTTCAACTTTTCTAAATTTCTTAGTCCACCAATGTGACATGGCATTTGTGAAGTAGCGTGCATTAAGATGGCGTAAATGAATCAATTTATCCATCCGCTTATGGGCCATTCAATGCAGCTCATGTTGTGATGGTATCTCGCGTTTTGCAGTGTGTAAGTCACATAACCGAATCAATTGGTACGATCTTCATTATGCTGACATATCCATACATAAATGTTTAATTCATCGGGCTCGGAACCGTCGGTAAAGATTCTGTAATAGTAAACCCAACACGTATATACATATTTGGATAACATAGTAAGTAAATTAAATCTTATTTAGCGGGTAGTCGGCTGAGATGTGAAGACGCTCACACTTCACTAAGCCATTGGCCTCAAACTCTTAGAACTCAGTCCACTGCAATGCCACTTCTAAAATGCAATGCGTAGTAGATATTCTCAAAATTTTTTAGCACCTCATCTTCTTCAAATCAGATGCAAAATTCTTTAGAATATGCGACGAAGTCATATGCGAGATCATGCATGACAAAGCTTTGATTCTTTAATGCAATTTGAAAAAACGATAGAGTTCGTAATCTTTGCTCCACCTACCTCAGCCGTTCTCTCATTTCTTTTCGGAAATTACTTTGATGCCATACATCCATAATAGAGTGGGGGACTCTTAATGGAACTACGTGGTCCTTAGGGAAAATGGAGCAATAAGCAAAACATTGCTTCAGGATGCAAGGAAGATCTTGATAACTCGATATCCAAAGGAAGGAAGAATTTCATCGTCTTTGAAACCACTGTTTCACTCTCCCAAATTTTCTCCAGTCCCATGGAGTCGGTTTGAATACAAAGAAGACTCCCATGGGTTGGCCAAGCTCAAAGTGATCTCTTTGCATTTAGCCACAAATCTTCTTTCCTCATGATTCAAGTTGAGGATATGGGCCTGACTCTCCATCTTCAAATGCAAGTTTTTCAAATAAGGACCAAGAATGTGTAGGATACGATTTCTACCAACCTAGATCGCCATGGAAGAACACAAAGATCAATTTAATGGAGAAAAGCTGTAAATTACATACCTTTGGAATCCATGGATCTCTTTCTTACGTTGATGCGAGGCTAGATGAAGAGCGTGAATGAAGAGCCAGATCTCAAGATCTCGAATCTTTCTCTGACAACCCTTTGTAAGCGCCTTATGAGATTGCCGATCCTCTCTCGGAAAAAGCGTGAAAAGCTGGAATGTGATAGATATGTAACCTTAGGGTTTGGGAGGGACTTGAGCACCTTAAATAGAGTTAAGACCACGGGCCCCTCTCATAACAGTAGTAGAACCTCGACCCACACACGGCCGACCCGTATGATTTAATAAGCCCGATAACCTTGCCAATTGGAGCGATCTTAATTCCAGTTTGTTGATTAATGAAGCCCACTTAATGAAAAACTTTACATTCTCCGGCAGGCGATGTGGGTGAAACAAAGCATGCACATTTATATTGAACCACAGAGATTTATTCTTAATAGTCAATGGGTCCATAAAGTCTCGAACCTTTGAATCATGGCGTAATTGCATGCTCATGCAACCCCTTCCCATGGTCACGAGGTGCTTTTCAACTTTCTTGATGTGGATTCAATGTAGTAATTAATGTTTAAATGGAATGATGACCTCTGATGATGCTCATGTGTTATCCATTTTGTTAGTCAAATTCTCTCTCCTTAAGTGTCACAAACACAGTGTGTCGAGAGAATATCCATTATGGTTCCAACGAACTTTGTATATATGTTACCTTGATAGTAGCTTTACTTAATGTGTAACAAAATATCTTATTGAGGCTAATGCGAGAATGCTTATAGCTTATTCAAAGGTTTACACAATGCCTTGATATTTTCAACAGTTATATGTACTCAACTCGATAAACCTACATTCTAAATACCTTATTGAATGTAAAGAGGTTGATACATATTCAATTACAAAAATGTAATGAAATTGAATTCAACCTTTATTAGAGCAACTTAAAACTTAATAGCTCCACTAATTCCACGAGTATCATGATACTCTAAGCCCATGTTAATGACATGTCGTTCAAATACACAAGGGGCGAAAGGCCTTTGGATTCGCGGATCTGCAATCATATCATACGTTGATATGTGCTCCTTTGCGGCGTCAGTTTTGAACTTTTCCTTTATGGTGGGTATTTGGCCTCCATGTTTAGACCCTTGAGACCTCATTGTTTGTTAATAAACAACCTTTGCGGAGTTCTTGTCCAGAATACAAATTTGTATGGGCACATCCACTGAAATCAAACACAGTTAACTCCTTATTAGAGTTTGAGCCATTGCTTGAGTAGTTCGAAAAGCATACTACAAACTCACGCTTGCATGGTAGAGGATTACAATTATTTACCATTTCTCACTTTTATGATCTTGCACCTCTGCTAACTTAAAAGATATCTTGATTGTTGACTTCTTTTCATCTGACGGCCCGACAAAGTCACACGAATCTGAATACTGACTATTGTAGGTCTGACATGTTGTAAATCAACATATAGTCTTTTTAATCCTCTTTAAGTCTGCCATAACGCTTCTTAGCGACAACCCGATGATCATATCTTGGGTTTGTTGATATCTGCTGAAGTGCTGTTACCAAAGCCTTGATACTCCAGGAGCCTAGTGCATACGAGCATACATAATACTCCACGAGTGCACTAGCGCAAGGTACATTCTTCATTTAGGGCTTTCTCTGTCCCCGAATGAGGACATTGTGATAGACTCGACCTCACCTTCTGAGACGGGGGCAATTCTGGCTTACATGGTGCATGTTGAATCTTTCTAAAACCACGATCAACATATGCCCTCGAATAAACCCGATAGTGCGCAAGAAACGATCTTATGATCTCGTGCCTCAGAATGACGCCTCTGTAGGTCCTTCATATCAAAGTTGTTTGACAACATCGCTTTGTACTCATCTGATGGGCAGTCGCTGCTTTAGCTAATATCATCCACATAAATTATTAGGAAAATGAATTTCCTCTGTGATCTTTGCGGTATATACATTGATCACTTTGTTCTCAACAAAACCATATGAAGCAACAACACTATGAAACTTCAAGTACCATTGTCTAAAGCATGGGATATATCGAACTTTTTGAGTCTATACAGTTACGAATCATTTGCCACAAAACGGGTTGCATCATAGACTTCTTACATTCAAGGTCTCCATTGAGAGAGAGCGGTTTAACATCCATACGGGTGTAACTCCGTATCAAAATAGGCAGTAATGCCATGATCACTTTCTGAAAGAATCTTTGAAGAGCTAGGAGAAAAAGTTGATTCATAGTCTACTCCTTCTCTCACGAGTGAAACCTTTATCTGATCCCGGCTTTAAACTATAAATCTATTTCAGCATAGTTATTTTTAGTCCTTATACCTTTACATTTTGCAACTGATAGGTCTAAACCCTCGGAGTAATTCAATAAGTTCTAAACTCCATTATGCCTCCACTGATTGAATTTCATCTCATTGCATCTAACCAGAGTTCGTAGGAATGACATTCCTCATAAGTTATTGGATGATCCACGGAAACCCAGGTATACGTATTCTTGCTCTCTATATAGACTAATGGTCAGTGGTATGGCCTGGTGTCTCCTAGTGGACCATACTTCTTGGGTAATGTAATACATTCACACAGGCCTTGATGAACTTCATTGGAATTTGTCGACAACGGATCCTGGTCTCAGCGGGTTGATATGATCATGTGGGTTCCTGATTATTTGTATGGGAGATCTGGATACCACATTACTCACGTGCTGTCATCCTCCGTAGTGCAGCAGTAAACTCTTTCTTGACCCACATCAAACTCAAAAAACTGGTATGCGTGATTCCCGATTCTTGTGCCTCCATTGGGATTATAGGCAGATCATCCACTTTAGATATTAGGTGAGATACAAAATAACACCTAGTGGTTAGGAGTCAGCTATAAATGTGGATTCTCTCTGTTTTATCATAAAGGACATCCCGAACCCAGCAAGATGGTTTAAGCTGAGCTTTTATGGAGTCCATAACTTTCAAAGGAGTGATGGGCAGCTTGCGTGAGTACACGATTCAAAATGTCTGAAAAATTTGTTTTCCAAAGCTCCTGTAAGCAAGATGGTTGTCCCTGCAATCATATATCTGCTCATAAGAGTCACAGTTAGCCTTTCGGCTAT
The DNA here is from genome assembly GCA_016808115.1 of Tetrastigma voinierianum. Taxonomy (NCBI): domain Eukaryota; kingdom Viridiplantae; phylum Streptophyta; class Magnoliopsida; order Vitales; family Vitaceae; genus Tetrastigma; species Tetrastigma voinierianum. The sequence continues at coordinate 167,754 of JAEQBH010004677.1, forward strand.
ACCATTTTGCTTTCGGGACTCGGCGTATTAAAGCGTGCCCATATCTGAGTCCTCTAAGTATTTGGCGAATGGCCCTTTAAACTATCGGCGCTCATATGTTTGCCATAATACTCTCCACTTTCGGTCAGATCTAACAACCTTTGTTTCCCAATTGTTTTACCGAAGCTTGATTCGAAAATCTTGAACTTGTCAAAGACTTCGGACTTTGCTAATCAAGTACAAATAACCATGTGAAGATGATGTGTCAGTGATGAAATAAAAATTTCTACAAGGTTGCCACGTAAGGTCCACTTATATCAGTTGAACAGAAGCTTCCAGCAAGTCGAACTAAATTTAGGTTTTCTTTCTTATGCGTGTTTGCCTACAGCAGGTCTCATATCTCTAAGTGTTTAAAATAATTAGGATGTTAGTCTTTGTGCCTTTCTGCTCTGTCATGAAGATATAGCCCGAAATAGTTTATGCCATATCTATTAAGACTCATCCTTAGGTAGTGGTCTTTTAGAAATGACCTTTTAATTGTATAAGCCCACGTATATGTCATGGGAGATAAACTTAATCTATATAATCGGATTGGACATAGCGGTACCGAACTTAATTTCATAACGATCACGATCGGCATCATGCTGAATACTCATAGAATTACATACATCATCACATAATCGACGGACCACGAACCACGCGGCGCGATGTAAGTTTTCATTAAGTGAGCTGTTAATTAGATTAAAACTATTGAATTAAGATTGGTCTAATTAAGTAAGGTTATTGGGCTTCTTAATAAATCATATGGGAATTTGTATTTGGTGTGTGGGTTTAGTTAGGCCCAGGCGGGTATGAGGGCGTGGTCGGAACTCATTTGGGAAAGCTCAAGTCCACTCCAAACCCTAAGGTTACTATCTATCACATTCGGGTTTCTCTCATACGTTTTTCGAGAGAGGTGATCGGCAGCAATCTCTTAAGGCCGATTACAAAGGGTTGTTTGGGAGAAAGTCAGCGAGATCTTGAGATGGTTCATTCCCGTTCTTCATCGGTTCAGCATCAAGAAGAAAAGAGATCCATGGATTCCAAGTGTGTATTTCTGGCTTTTCTCCATTAAAATTGATCTTTGTGTTCTTTGCATGGCGATCGGTTGGTAGAAATGTATCACTGCAGTTGGTATGAGCTGACCGGATTAGAACTCAAAACATAAGGATTGGAAAAATTTTTGGTTTTACGGAAAAACGAGCATTACGCATCCCGGTTGGGTTTTTCCATACATCGAAATTAAATATTTTACATATTTGGAATCCTCGAAGAAGGCGATCACATGATTGGGTGGCCGTCGTAGGGAAACCTCCGCACGCGCTCTCACGCGCCGCCACGCGCCGCCACGCGCGTTGAAGACGGCAGCGCGTCGACACACGCGCGGAGCGAACCAGCCGGTGGCGTCATTGGCGTCCGGCGCTGACAATCGTGAGCAGTCAAGCCGGATCTACCGATCGTTTGTTGGCCGGTCGGTCGAAGCGGTGGCGTGGCGACGTAGGCTGGCGTGGGCTAGCGGCGTCGACTTTGACGACCGTGCCGGCCGGATCTCCGGCCGGCGGTCAGCGGTCAGCCGGGTTAGCGGTCGAAACCGACGATCCAGCGGTCAAAGCGGGTCAAGCGATCCAACCCGACCGGTCAGCAGTCAGCGGGTCCGCTTGATCAAACGTGACGTGGCCGGGTGGACGTTTGGTCAGCCCGGGCAGCGGTCAACGCGGTTCAGCCAGTCGACGACGAGTCCATCCTGACCCAGCGGCCAGCCGCAGCGCACGCGCTTCCACGCCGACTCTTACGGTGGCGTGAGAGCAGCGTCGAGGAGGATTTTTGTGCAATTTTTTGTACCCCTCTGATTCGTATCGAAATTCCTACAATGTGGTATATAGATTTAGCATGTTTGAAGCTTTTAAAGACATGAAAATCATTATGAACCTAAAGTACCCTAAATATTAGGGTATTTTCATATACTTGGTATTTCTCTATGGTTTCGAAATACATGGGTAGCTAACATGAATATCCTTTGCATAAGAATTTGTGTAGGATCTAAATTCATTGACTATTAATGAATTGAACATTATAATTGGCATTATATATATATTGAATGTGATACATTAAGTTTATATCCTTGAGTATGAGTGATTTTCAAAGTTCGAATTGGATTTGTGACCGCGAAGTGGCACACTTGATTGAGTTTGAGAAATATCAAACTCATGTTGTTGGGGATATCTCTGTTTTATTATGTAATCCCATACTCCCCAGGAGGTGATCATGTATTAGTTCATGGAGGGATACATGATGGCATGCGATGAGAGATGGCGATCTTAGTGGTTCATACACACAAAGTGGTGATTTACTTGAAGGATTAGAATATGTTACCGTAGCGTCATGTGGAGAGTTCTGGCTTGCATGTCATATTTTTACGCCCCAAAGGTGATTATGTGATGATGTATGTAATTCTCTATGAGTATTCGCGTGATCTTGTCGTCGCATTAAGTGAAATAAGGTTGGGTCTTTGTCATGTGGAGAGTTTACATTGCATGTCATATTTTACGCCCAAAAGGTGATTATGTGATGATGTATGTAATTCTCTCATGAGTATTCACATGATCTTGATCGTCTTTGTTAAGTGAAATGGGTTGGGTCTTTGTCGTGTGGAGAGTTTCTAGGCGCATGTCATATTTTCTGCCCAAAGGTGATTATGTGATGATGTATGTAATTCTCTCTATGAGTATTCACATGATGCTGGTCGTACTGTTAAGTGAAATAAGGTTGGAGTCTTTGTCATGTTGGAGAGATTTACAAGTTGCATGTCATATTTTCTGCCCAAAGGTGATTATGTGATGATGTATGTAATTCTCTCTATGAGTATTCACATGATGCTGATCGTACTGTTAAGTGAAATAAGTTTGGGTGCTGTCATATGTCCAACGGATTATACAGATTAAATTTATCTCCCGATGACATATACGTGGCTTATACAGCTGAAAAGGTTGTTTCAAAAGACCACTACCTAAGGATGAGTCTTATGCATTATGGCATAAGCGACTTGGCCATATCTCAGGATAGAGTAGAAGAAATTTAATAAAGACTAATATCACACTGCTCTTAAAATGACTTAGAGATATAAAGTAGGCGTGTAGGGGTAAAATGACCAAGATAAGAAGAAAAGCTGCAGTCCATTAGTTCGACTTGTTGGAAGTCATTCTGATATAAGTGGACCTTATGTAGCGACCTTGTGTAGAAATTTTTATTTCATCCATTTGTGACTATTCTCGATATGGTTATTTGTATGATTAAAGAAAAGTCACAGTCTCTTGACAAGTTCAAGATTTTTCGGTGAAGTCAGAAACAATTAAGGAAAAGCGCCAGGATACGATTTCTACCAACCTAGATCGCCATGGAAGAACACAAAGATCAATTTAATGGAGAAAGGTGCCAAATTACATACCTTTGGAGATGTGGATCTTTGCTTCGTTGATGCGGGCCGTGAGGCGTGGTGAGCTAGATCTCGAATCTCCGAGATCTTATAAAGCAATGCGCTGTAAGCGGCCTTATGAGATTGCGATCACCTCTCGGAAGCGTATGAGAAAGGCGGAATGTGATAGATATGTAACCTTAGGGTTTGGGAGGAGACTTGAGCTTTCCTTAAATAGAGTTAGACCAGGCCCTCTCATAGCAGACGGGCGAACTTCTGACCCACACCGGCCAGCCCATATGATTTATTAAGAAGCCCAATAACCTTACTTAATTAGACCAATCTTAATTCAGTTTTAATTCCAATTAATGAAGCCCACTTAATGAAAAACTTTACAGAATGTACCTCCGACAACCCTTCGAGAGGATGAATATGATCTGCACGCATGATTTTTGCAACGTTTCGGTTGCGGTAGTCCTGTTTCTTGCTTCCTTCATGGCAGCGAGGAATGGGAGTCGTAACCTTTCGAGCCGTTCGGAGAGGAACTCGTATACCTTCCCCTTCACCTGTGGTTTTCTCCCCAAACATCATCAGAACAAGTAGAAATTTCTGGTCAACAAGGCACTTCCTCAGGTTTTGCTGAAGCAAATCTAGGCTTTCACCTTGAGTATCAGATCCGATTGTCTGGAGAATTGATTTTGTTAGATTTAGAAGGCTAAAGTCCTCGGAAACGAAAATCCATACTTTCTGTTGAAAGTGTTCTTGCACTCTCTCATCGTTATACAAAAGCTGAGCCAGGGTGGTCTTGCCTGCGCCACCCATGCCAACTATGGAGATGACATCTATCTTCTTCTTACGACTTGTACTATTATCAGAAAACAACCTTTTAATCATGTCCTCTTTGATTTCAACCCTGCCGACCACATCAGATTCATCCACCAGAGAGAGGTCCAATGTATTGGCAGTTTCTCCACCACCCTTCAAACCAAGAAATCTATTGGTTGTGCAGAACTTCAGTCTGTGGATGATATACTTTTACCCTAGACACCATGCTTTGCTGATCAGAGAAAGTAAGGCCTTAAACCGTAGTAGAAAAGCCGTTCAATACGTCAGTTGGGCCAGTCTGGGAGTGAAGTCAGCAGCTTCCATCTTGCATCATAAAAGCTTCAGTGGAAATCTCGTCCAAAAGGTCTTCCGCATCATACACAGCATTCTTAACCTTCACCAACCACTTTTGACTCCCTTCATGAGTAAATTGCTTCACCTCAGCATGAATCAAAGCACTGCATCCACAACCAGCAATTTCCATCCCCAGATCCAGGAGGAGTTCATCACTTGCCTTCTGTCCCCGATGTTCAGATCTCAGAAAAGCCAACCGATCAGAAAATAACTTGGAGAGAAGCCGAGACAAAACCTCTGCAAAGATCTCAGAGCCATGTCTTTCTGTTCTCTTCCGAAAGTAGAAGGAATTGAGGAAGATGAAGGCAAGCGGGTGCGGAATGCAAATGAAAGACACAGGCGTTGCGGTTTGTACTTCTCTTTCTTTCATTCAATGATGTTTATTTAATTATTTATTTTAATATATAACCAGCACTTTCAATACCAACCTTATAATATTTTATTTTCAAAAAGACTTTTGGACCCTTTATGTCACTTCGAATCTTTAATTACCCATATTAACGGAAAAAAAGTTTTTAAAAAGATAAAGGAAAAGCATTGCAAAAAAAAAAAAAAAGCCACTTCTTATAAACTACATAAATTTACACTATTTGTAAATTATTACAATGTGGAAAGTTTGGTGTGCCATGTAGGTTGTCTGCATTTTATTTGTTATCACATCAAATAAATTTATTTACAATTTAGGCCCTTAGCATTCAAAATTCTTTTAGTTGATTCATTTTCTTTTACAATTACGATCCCCAACCAAAACATTTGAATTGTGATCTGGTATAACCCAAACTTATTATATCTATCTCCTTTTAGTGGTATCGAATGCTTTTATTTAGCAAATCTACTATAAAGTTATTTAATAAACATAATTTATTTAGTAATGACAAACTTTATAGTTTTTGTTGATTTATAGTAGAATTTGGTTTCGAACATGTCCAGTCTGAAGGCTATGGTATAACTTTTGTGAAAGAAAAAATTAAAAAAAGGGAATCGTTATGATAGCAGAGGAGCTGGGTTGTTAGGTATTTTCTACTCGAGTATTTTCATCAAATTAATATACTAGGGTTTATTTCCTATTCATTTGTACTTTGTAATCTTTTTAAAATTGATAATGAAGCTTTTTCCTCTACTCGTGGTTTATTCATTTTGAATTTATCATGCACAAATATTTGTAAATGATAGTGAATCATATTAAGGTTAAAGGGTTAGGAAAAATGAAATGATATATTTAGGGTATAGGGAGTATTTTTGTAATTTGATCATATCTGAGTTATTATAAATCTGCTTTTATATAACGCTTATTTGGTGATAGTGAAAAGTTCAAGCATTATTGGATGTAGACATCTTTTTATCGAATCACATAAGCGTGTATTCTTTTTATTTTCTTCCCGGTCTTATCACCATTCTAACACGATTCTAAACATATTTAATAAGAATATAGAAGACGACCACCAATCTCTAGCTAAGGCTCTTCAGGGATGAAATAAATTATTGTATTAGAACATAAAGGAGCATGAGTTTATCATCAAAACTACACCTTAGAATTTGGGCTTTTGCATTCAAATATTCTGAGTTTGATTTTAATTTTCTTTTATAGACTCATTTCTCCTCCACAACATTTTGTTTTCGATTTCTTTAATAAACTCATTCTTAGCCACTACATTTTGAATCAAAGAGAGGCAAGCGAAACAAAACCCCAAGGCTCGTTTGTTTAGAATATTTATCTGATTTTAGAATAAAAAATAAGATAATTTATTTGATAACAAGATTTTTATATTTAAAAATAAGCAATTATTTTTGAATAATATATTTTAATTATTTTAAGATTATTTTTAAAATAATTATATAACCATTACAAAAAAATTAAAAGTAAAACATTAAGAATCATAAATTATTTTGCCCTATCATGTCTTGCTAATTACTTATGTAATAGTACGCTCAACATTTAAAAAAGACAAAAGCATAAGAAAGGGGGGTCTTAGGTTCTAGTTTTAGTGGGAGCAATTTGTTACATTGTAACTAAAGTATTTAGTTTTAAAAAAACATAGAAATTATTTTTTAAATATATTTTATAATGTTACCAATAAGTTAAAAAAATATTTTAGGTTTTTAAGAACTAAAAAAATATTTAAAAAAAAACTAATCTAAAATCGACAATAAATAGCACATGTGAGCTCCTACAATTGGTGTACTTTTTATTATTATTCTTTGTTATTTATTGTGAAAGAAAAGATGGAACTTAGTGGATTTATTTTTATAAAAATTTATATACAGTGGTTGGATTTTTATAAAAGAAATAAGTAGTGCCAGGGTGGAAGGAGCAGTTTCGCGTGTAGAAGAAGTTGGTGGGGCACTGATTTGGTCAGCTTTAATTTAGTCACTAGATAGCTTGAACGGCCACCCCCATTTTCTTATCTTAATTGCCGCAGCCTCATCATTCGTCTTTGAATCTCTACCCACGACCAAGAAAATTGCTCAATTTGGTGGCAGTCAGCATGTTGGGGTTTAATTAGCACTAGAGCATGCAATGTGCAAATCTGCATAAGCATATGTAGTATTGAACCTTAAGTTGAGCACAATTCTCAATCTCCTCTAGTTCTACTACTCCAACATAGTTTGCATGCATTTCTAGCAATTGGAATGTTTTTTGGGGTTGGTGATTTGGTAGGAAAGAGATGGGAAAATTCATGTTGAACTAGTAGAACTAGAAGAATGGAGAATTGTGCTGGTTCACTACCACATATATTTATACAGATTTCCAGCCAAACAGTTCAATGTTTAATTAAACCCCAACATCTCGACTCAACTTGGAGAGTAATGTTCTTAGTCAATTATTTAATTAAAATTAAGAAAAATGGGTGGCATCTCAAGCTATTTAGTGACTAAATTAAAGCTGATGATCATTCCCCCACCAACTATCTCCTACACGCAAAGCAAGATTCCCTTCAATCCTAGCCACTCACCACATTCTTCTTCTTCTCTCTCTCTCATTTTCCTTTTGGATTAAATTATTTCATCGCTTTATCTCTAATCTTTTCATAATATGTGCATTCATCATCTACCTAACTTTTATGTACTTTTAAAAAATGATATAAAAAAAAAAAAAAAAAAAAAAAAGTATTAATATATATATATATATGATAATACATATTATATCGTTTCTTAAATTCCTTTCAATACTTTCATGGTTTGATCAATTTTAACCCCACAATATGATCGTCATGTTGGTAGGGGATTATATTCCACATTCAAAGTGGAATCCTCAGTAGCCCTATCCTGAATTATGACAAATTGAGTCATATAGGTAACTGATTATGTACACAATGAACCACACACATGAAAAGATAAAGAGATAGATAAGTTATATGAAATTTTATTTGAAAATAATATTGTAACATTTGATCTTAGCCTCTCTAACTTTAAAATATATATAATAATAAATTATGATTTGGCGAATTCAAAATTTCCAAGATATGTGTATCAATAAATATATAAATGATATAAAACCAATTTAAAAGTTATCCGAATAATTTTTTATATCTTCTGTAATCCAATAGCTAAATTACAAATAAAATAATTATGATAAATAAATTGATTAAATAACCATTTTATTATTAATTGTAGTATAATTAATTGGTCACTTGAACCTTTAATTTGTCTTAGATTCAAATCCTCGAGGCAAAGTTTGAAAGCTTGAGTAGAGGAAACGATTGAATGAAGCCATCGAATTAGATACATGAGAACTTAAAGAGAAAGCAGAGATACTTACTTGTTGTTCCTAACATACATGGTGATGAGGTTAAGAGGTTACAATTTACGTAGAATGGAAAGGTTTGTTTGGCTATCATCCTCGCAGAAACTCACAATTGATGGAGGGGCGAGGCTTGGTTCAAGGAGGGAAGGAATTAACATGTAGGTGTTTAGTTGGGATGCAGGCTCAATTCTGGAAGCACACACGTTCTTTGATAAATGTAGATCTAATTCAATATGCTTTGCCTGAAGATGGCTCTTGGATTACGGGCAAGATGGATAGCACTCATATTATCACACCAAATGAACAATTGCTGAAATAAGAAGACATAATTCCTTAAGAGTGATTGGATCGAGATCGGTTCAACGAGATAAGGCAACAAGGCTTTGATGATGAGATGAAGTCCCTTCTCTCTGAGGGCCCACCCCGTCAAATGAAAAAAGAAATAAAGTTGAAGAAGAGAGGGGGGTGCGACAAGAAGGCGCGGTAGCCCTTGTCCCCTCACTTATGTCGGATCTCATGTCATGAAATTAGTAAGCGGGTGTTGCAACTAGTATTTAGAAATAGGGACTCAACATGATATTCTATTCCTTAACTGATTGTTTGATAATCAAGAGAATGTGAGAGAAAATTCGGAGTAGAAGAAGATTGTGAAAGTGTAGGGGTTCTTTCTCGGGTTTATCTGAGATTTATAGTGTAGCAATCTTTGGATAGTAGTAAACACTTGGTTGTTCAAGTTCTCTTTCCTATTTATATTGGTCTTGGTTTTAATATAGGGTGAACGGTGAAAATCATGCAAATCTCTAAAGTTATTACACATAATAGATTTTGTGTTGGTTGGCTCATGGTTTTTATGAACACGAGAAAATTACAATTTTTGCAGAAAAAGGAGTAAAATGGACATTTCGGTAAACATCACGAAATTTTTCTAGATCTCGGATGATGAAAAGGACTTCTTTGTTGAAATGTCTCGCGAGAATCTCTTCTGCGTTGAATTAAGGAGCCGGTCGGAATTTCACGTTACGAACACCGGGTGTTGGGTGCGCGTAAAGCAGGTTTGGGGCGTGTGATGTGACCGAGTCGCATACGCATGTACCCATGTGACACATGTTGCATGAGTAGTGAGAGGATGAGATGGATGACCTAGATTGTGCCAAGTGTAAAAAAAAAATCAAGACAAAAGAGACACATTGGGAATTATGGAAATGTTAAGTGAATAAGACAAAATAACAAATAGTCTTCTTCTTCATTTTTGAGACAAAACGTGCCTTAATTAAATTTGGAACAGTTAGCGGTGGCTGAGATTTGAGATTTTTAGAGAGAGAGTTTCATTCTACAGATTCCGGCCAGTTGGACCAGTCGGTTACGACGGAAGCGAAGTAAAGGCTTGTTCTACGTGGTGAGGCTATGCATGGACACCGATTTGGTGGAGTTCGACAACTCAAAGTGGGATCTTTTTCCTACTTATGTTATTCTTTATTTAGAGCCATGTAAATGGTTGGGGATGTTCTGAGGCTTGGATTAGTCGTGTTTTCGGTCTCAAAAGCTTTGAACCGAGTGGAGAAAATCCCCATTGTTGTGGCAGTTAATAGTTCAGCGAGGGTTTTTTCAGCATTCACATGAATAGTATGGCCCCGTGATTTTGGTGTGAATTTTTATGATGTTAAGTGATTCAAAATGAATTGTTTGTGTTTGTTAATTAGCCCATGTGAGCTAATTTTGGTGTTATTGGTTGAAAATTTAATAACATGATTTGTTTGAGTTAATTATGTTAATATATACATGTTTTATATATTAGCATGAGTTGTTGGGATTGGCATCATGTATTCCATATGCACTGGGGCACCTTAGAATATTAGGGTAAATTCCTTGACACGGAAATGAAATTGAAAGAAAAGCGAAAATGTTTGTGAAAGGAATTTCGACGGAAGATTTTCTGAAGAATTGCCTTGGAGAGTCGTCCAACAGATCACTTCGAATGAGGACCATGAGCATTGGGAGCGTTATCCGGCAATTCGCCTCGGAGGGTAGTCGATATTTTCACAAGGAAACTCGTGTAGTTTTTCGAAACGAAAACTGTTTTGGCTTCCGGATATCTTACTTGCATTCGGCTTAGGCATATGTGAGGGAGTCGTTGAGGACTCGAGACATGGGATTGGGCATGTAGACATTCGAGTAGGTTCCTTAAATTGTGGGTATGTTTGTTTTCCATGGCGTGTGCACTTAGGTGGGGAAGTAACCCATGTGAAATTATCACTCTTGGGTTTGCTCCTCTGTCGAGGATCACTATTTCAAGTGCAGTGTATGGGAGGACGACGCTCGCTAGAGGCCGCATTTAGAAGAAAGCCGGATTGTGGCTTTGGCATTTTCATTTTGTATAACATGTATTAAAATTGTAAATCTTAATATATGTTTGAATTAAGAGTGATTTATTAACTCTTGAACCATGTAATATAGTTGGTTGGGATATATTTGTGAGTATTGATGTATGGGCCTAAGTGGACCATTTTACTCATTTTTATCCGTATGTGGACCTGGTGTGGTCATTGTAGACTGTTTGGGACAAGTTGTATTTTAGGTAGAGCTTCCCGTACAAAGGAGACTCTGCCTGATTTTCATGAGTTGTGTCGGGTTACCCGACATCCACGATTATTCCGCAGGTTGACAGGTTGTTAACGGACACCCCGGTTTTGGGGCATCACAGCTTTTCTCTAGTAAAAGAGTTTTCCACGTAAATCCTTGTGTCAATTTTTTTTCTTAGTTTATTTCTACATTTCTGGTGATATTTTATCAAGGTTGATCTTAGGTTTTTTTCCCGACATTTGATACTTTGGTTATTCTTTGCTTTTATATAATATGCAAGGTGGATATGTATATTATTCTTTCAAAAAGTTTTCATTTTTTATTTAATTTTTATATATATTCACTTTGTATATTACGTTGTAGTACATGTTCTTACAAGGATTCTTTCAAATAGTTAATTTATACATTATGGTCTTTGTTGTATTGTCTCGATATGACGTTATGGTTTTCGTCTCATCTTCTTGTAGTGTTTATTTGTGTAAGGGCGATTTAGTCGGATAAACATTCCGTCAAAGTCAGCGAATCAAATCAATGGTTGTCGGTATGCTGTTCAAAATTGGAGTCATAGATATTATAGTCATAAATAGTAATATCAAATCTGTAGGCTCGATTATCAAATGGTTAGTCTTTGAGCCAATTCATTATGCGTTTAGTAAAGATTTGATGATATGTTTGTCCCGATGTATTCCTAGTTTGAATAAATAAGGTCTTGAGCCATGCGAGTGGTTTTTTTTCTTGTTAAAGTCTTTTATACATTATGCATTAACCTTAATTTTTCTATTGCCTATACTAAAGGAGAAAGTTAAAAATAAATTTTTGGAATAAAAATATTTAAATACCAATATATTCTCCATACGGATGTTTCTAATCCATATATATTAACTTTTATAAAGTAATTAAAAGTTTTAAAACTAATGAAACTATCTTTCTCTTTGGAAACCTAACCATTTCTCCCTCGGTTCTCTCTTTTAGCCCATTTTCGTTAGAAACGAGGGATGATTTTTTTGTTATTCTTGACTTAAAATCACAAATTCCATCGTTCTTCCCCAGATATAGGTTTTCTTTTACAATAAAATGGATCAGTTTTTTCTTCGTTTTCCTTTGTTTTTTCATGTTGTTGTCACCAACTTGATGCAGTGTGTTTTGTTGTAGACTTGTTGTGATGTGTTGTCTTGTCATTGACAGTTGGCTTTTTTGTGGGTTTTCACGTTGCCGTTTCAAATGACAAAGTTTTTATCCAACGGATTCATCATATTATTCGCTAGTATGATGTAGATATGAAATCTTAGGTATTCTAGGTAATTTTAGATTATCACATATGTAGGCCTTGAGCCGTCTGTTTCTTTTTGCTATTAACTGGATGCTCGTGCGTCCTCTACAGGTTTTAGCACTTTTGATTCCTTGGTTCTTCAAATGCATTGCAAACTTGAATCAATAAATCAATATATTTTCACAAAAAAAAAAAAAAAAACCTAGTCATTACTTCTCATCATGACTAGCTCATGTGATAGAGCGCTCAACATTTAAAAAATGTAGGGCATAGGGAGGGAAGGGGTTTTGGGATCGAGTTCCAATGGGGACAATTTACTATATTATAACTAAAGTGTTTAGGTGTCAACAAATAAAATAAAAATTAAAAGTAAAAATAAATAATTTTAAACTTTTTTTTTGGAAAATATAAAATTAAACTTAGCAAGGACCAAAAGTATGGAAAATTCTAAGACACATCAAATTCTTACCCATTAAAATTTGTTTATTAGCATGAGAATAGAAAATAAGTTCATGAATTGAATGTGCACATAATCATATATATAGACCACGTCTACACTCACAAAAACTTAATTAAGTAGGAAAAACAAATAGGTTTTAACCTCAATGCCCCATCATACATTTTAACGCATACCGCAATAGATACATTGAATAAACTAAGAAGCCAATTCCTACTTTATTTGAAATCATCAAATCCACACGATTATGTATACACGATCTTTCTATATTTTGGTATTAATTTGTGTAGCACTAGTATAAATTCACACGTGGGTGAGGGGCATGATCATAACTTCTAAAGGAGTGGCCTTAGGCATGTTGAGACTTATTTCCTCTGTCATGTCTATGGGAGAGTTTGATGGTGTAGCCATGTCAAATCCTTGAAGCAATCGAGCAATTGTCAAGTGTAACATCTGTAAGGTCATATTGATTCCTGGGCAAGATCTTCTACTAGAACCAAATGAGTTAACTCAAATCTTGGCAAAACATCTGCAAGCTGCATGACTTTCCAAAAGCCCTCTCGTGAAACTCTTTAGGGTTAGACCAAATAGCAGGATCTCGAAGCATCTTCCATGCATTGAGTAGCAAGTGGTGCCTTTGGGAATGTGATACCCACCAATACAACAATCTTCAATTGCCTTGTGTGGTATCAATAGGGGACCTGCAATGTATAGTCTTAGGGTTTTCTTAACAATAGCCTTAAGGTAAACTAGGTTATTGATATATGATTGTTCCACCCATCGGTCTCTACCAACATTTAAGTCTAGCTCTTCTTGAGCATGCTTCATAACATGTCTATTGTTGACAATGTGGATAGAAGACATGTAAAGGTAATAGAGTAGTCTCATTGCTTGCCCACACGATCATGGTCTGTTTCAAAATTCGAGGAAAACAATTGTTAGATTACTATATGGCAGGATAGATTATTGTCTCTGGCAATTGTATGTTTTCCTTTTCTTACGTTTGTATAGCTGTAGCTTATATAAAGTCGTCTTGTACATGTAATATACGGTTTATAATACAAGATAAGTCTTTCTTGATAACAAAACAAAATAATATACATCTTGTACATCTAGATTTCTCATTATGTCGTTGTTCTCAGGATTCTTCGATATCTGAAATGCACCATATTTTATGGATTTCATTTTTCTTCCCATTCTTCGTTAACTCTACAAGCATATTCGGTCACGGATTGGGCGGGTGATCATGCGTCGCTCGATCTACTACGGATATTTGTTTTCTTATGGGGTGATTCTCTTATCTCTTGGAGAAGCAAAAACAAGCGATCGTTGCTCATTCCGGCGAAGCGAGAATATAGAGCACTAAGCGGCTACTATCGGCCCGAACTTATTTAGTTACGTTGGTTACTATAGGATCTTGGTGTTGGCTGTTCCACGCCAGCTAAGCTTCAACACAGTGATGTCGAAGTGTTATTTAAATTACTCATAATGATGTCTTCCATGAGCGTACTAAACATGTGAGATTGATTATCATTTCATTCGTTATCGCTGTGCTTTAGGAATTTTAACACTTGATCCTGTTTCCTCTCGGGATCGATTAGGCGATAGATCTTTGCAAACCCCGCTTCATCCAGGAACTTTTCGAGTTTTAACTTCTAAACTTAGAATGGTTTCTCTTAAACCACCATGAGTTTGAGGGGATGTTATATTACTATATGGCAAGTTAGATTATTGTATATGGCAATTGTATATTTTCCTTTCTTAGGTTTTTATAGCCTAGCCTATATAAGGCCTCATCTTGTACATGTAATATATAGTTTATAATATACAAAGACTCAAGTCTTTCTTCAATAACAAAACAAAAGGTATTAAGAGAAGACATCACCAATAGAACCTCGGATATATCGAAAAGAATGCGGAATGCGGTAGAGTCAAAAAAATTATTAGGGGGTAAAAATACTAAGGCTCTATTTGGAACCTAAAAAGTATTAGGAAAAGAAAAAAATACTAAAGAAAATAATTTTCTCATATTTGATTTGACCATGGAAAATATAAAAGAAAATCAAATATAATCAAAATTCCTCAAAATTTTTTATTTTTCTCCAAGTTTTATTTCCTTGCACATTTCCTCCCTATTTTCCTCTCTATTCTATTTCCTTAGTACTTTCACGAGGGTTCCATACAAACACAGGCTCCATTTGGAACATGAAAAGTAGTAGGGAAGAAAATAGAGGAAAAGTGGAAATAAATTTACAGAAAAAATAAAAAAAATAAATTTAAATCTAATATATTAATTTTATATGTTTATTATGACTCATTTTATTTGTTTCTCTATCATGGTTAAAAAAGACATGATTATTCATATTAAACTCAAATCCTACAAGCTTTAAATTTTAGGAGAGTTGATTATTTAACATAGTATTGGAGCTTGGTCTAACACCACCTTTAAGCAATTTATTCCCCATTAATTTTGTAAGTTCATGAAATTCTATTTAGTTTATTTGAATCTCCACATGCAATATGGAGCCCTAGAAAATATATGTAAAATTTTGAGAAATTTGTGTGTATTTGATTTTCTTTTATGTTTTCCATGGTACAACCAAACATGAGAAAATAATTTTATTTAGTATTTTTTTCTTTCTCTTTTTCGGGTTCCAAGTATAACCTAAGGTTGTACTTGGTTCATAGAAAGTACTAATGAAAGAAAAAAAATGCTAACTAAAATGATTTTATCAGGTTTGGATGTCTAATGAAAAATGTCAAAAAAAAAAATCAAATATACATTATAAAACCCTAAATGGTTCTTGCACAAGCTTTTTCTGGTTCTTTAACTAACGAGAATAGACAATAGGAAAAAAAAAAAGAATTTGAGGAACATAAATTTAAGTGAAACCCAAAAAACCATAGTGCACAAATGAGGAGAAATAAATATAGGTACAAAATTAATTGAAGTGTTGTGGCTATTGAGAAAAATAATCACAAAACCTTAAATGCCACATAATACCTCAAAATATCACAAACCTTAAAAATACACGTATTCATTTACAGGCATCCCAAAACGAAACAGCCTATGTCTCCAATAAGATTAGTTGTGGGCCACTGGTTCAAGTCTATCAATCCAAAAAGATCACTAAAAAATCTATTCATGATGTTGCAACCTGAAACTTTTGGGTAAAATATTACGCAACTGTAACAATCTTTCTTTGTTTCGGTGTTTCCACATTCTACAGAATTAATTCATGGACTTTAAATTTGATTTGTGCATGGGCCACGCAGTTCATGCCCCCATAACAACAGATCATTGGTGAATCAACCTAGAAATTTGACTAATGCATTTATACCAAATATTCATGGTTATGGTGAACATGGTGATGGCACTCAACTCTCACTCCGAATTATGATTCATGATAATCAAGAAGGTGCCCTATATAAATATAGATCAAAAAAAAAAAAAAAACATACCCTTAAAAGTTTGCCCCCTGACTTTTAATCCTGCCATTGATGATAATGATAATAACAATTATTATTATTATTATATGCATATATAATTTTAATTTTTTATTTTTTGAAAAGAAAATTAATTTTTATTGATTCAAACTAACAATACATCAATATAAATACATATATCAAAGCGTTAAAAATCACAAAGGATGAAACAACACTCATGTTAATATCATAATAAATTTGCTAAAAGCCGACAAATTTAATAATACTATAGTGACTAAAATACCTATAACTTTAGATCTACAACAAATTGATGACCATAATTTGATATTGATATAATTTCTTTCTGCTTTTATCTAAATCCTTGCACATAAATAAAATGTCATGTGAGACAACAAAAAACCAAGCCCATGTGAGAGCTGATAGTTAGCCAGCGTCATGAGTGAAAAACTGAGAAGCGTCGCGACAAGGCGGTATAAAACTAGCCTTCAATAAGAGCGACAAAATTACGAAAAAGAAAATAAAACTCATATCTATGTAGAATAACTACTTTATTATGAAATAGTTTGATAGAAAGAAGTAGAAAGGGGTTATTTCAAACCGAGAATGGCCAAAAATACCCCTCCTTGCTTAAGAAAGATGAGTGGCTAGAAAAGAACGTTGAGAGAAAATGAGGCTAAGAGAATTATAATTTTAAAATATTTATTAATATCTTTTGTTTCGTTTCTTAAAGTACTTTTCAATAGTTTCATGAGTTTTAATCAATTTTCAATCTGTCAATATGATTGTCATGTTCAATAAGAACTTTGTTCACATTTCCACGTGAATTACATTACAGCAATCATAAATGATGAAAAATTGAAAGTCATGTACATAAAATTAGTTAAGTACACGATGAATTTACATATATTATGAAAAGATTAAATGATAAATGGATGGAATTTATGGGCAGAGAAAATTCAATTTATGGGAAAAGAGGCAAAAGTAATTCCGATCAAAACCAGAAAATTTTCTAGATCTCGGATGAAGCAGGATTTCACCGTTGGAATAAATACCATGTGGAAATCTATTGCCAGCGTTAATTTCGTGCAATTTCGTCGATTCAGGTCGAAATTTCCACGTTTTACCGTCGCGTTTTGAGTTAGGTAAGGCGTGTGATGTGACAAAGTGCCTATAACATGTACTCATATGACGCCAGGTTACGAGTAGAGAGAAATGATGGGAATTGGTAGAAGTAGTGCGAATGTCAAAAAAATCCAGAGTGAGGACATGATTGGCATTATTGAATTTGATTAAATGATAATAAGGCGAAATAGAGAATGATGTTGTCTCCTACATTTAAGTAAAAGAACAAAACGTGAAGGAAAAAAAGAAGATCCAGTAGCTTTTAGGTTGTGTTTTTAGAGAGAGAGAGTGTGGCTTCTCTTTAAGTTTCCGGGTGATCTGACCGTCGGAATTCTTCGGAGCAAGAAGGAAAGTCGCTTTACGCAGTGAGGCCTACGCGTGGGCTCCATTTTTAAGGAGTTTCGACAAACTCCATGAGGTAGGGGTTTCATCCTACTTGTTTTACTCTTGATTTAAGAGCTTTGTTGATGTTTTGGTTGGGTTGAGGCCTTGAGCAGGATTTGGTCCTAAATCTTGGGCGAAGTGTGAAATTTATGAAACCAATGTTAATGCTGATCCAGAAATAACGGTTTATGGGCTGTTTTGGGTGTTTGTGTTGTAAATTGTGAAACAAATTGTATTGTGATGTGTATGAGGCCGAAAATGGCTATGAAATTCGGATTCACAAAGTGGAACCGATGTTGGTGATTGGCCGTGAACAGTAACCCGAGGGTTTCACTGTTCATGTGAATAGTGTTCACGAAATAAATTGTGAGAAAATGTGTTTGATTGAGTAATTCAAATCGAATTGCTCGTGTATGTAAATTAGTCCACGTGAGCTAATTTTTGGTGTAATGGATTGGCCAAATTGCATAACATGTTTGTGTGATTTAAATTATGTAAATATATGCATGATGATATATTTGCATGTGTTATATGAATTGTGTTGAAATGGCATAATGCATTTCATATGCATTGGGGTAACCTAGAAACTAGGTGTGTGTGCATGACATGAAAAATTGAAAGAAAATGAAAATGGTTGCGAAAGGAATTTAAAAGGATGATTTTTCGGAGAATGGGGTTGGAGATAGTCCAACGGATCGGCGGATGAGGACCATATTTGTTTCGGAAGTTCTCCAACACATTCGCCTCGGAGGAGTAGTCCATATTTTACCGACACGTTTGGTAGTGTATTTTCAACAACGAGGTTTTGTTTGAAAATGATTAATTTTCATTACATGGGCTAGGCAAGAGTGTGGGGTCGATGAGGACCGAGGACATGGGGATGACATGTAGACATTCAAAGTAGGATCC
This sequence comes from Tetrastigma voinierianum, assembly GCA_016808115.1. NCBI lineage: Eukaryota > Viridiplantae > Streptophyta > Magnoliopsida > Vitales > Vitaceae > Tetrastigma > Tetrastigma voinierianum. The sequence continues at coordinate 186,277 of JAEQBH010004677.1, forward strand.
ACGCATTTGCGCGAGTGTGTGTTTACATTAGACATTGCATATGCACTTAGGTGGAAGTAACCCATTTAGGGTGATTCCCTCTTGGAGCGTGCTCACCCTATCGGGGTTATATTTGAGATGCGGGAGCGCCTGAGGAGGCGGCTCATCACAGGGGCGAGATGCGAAGAAAGTCGGGTTGTGGCTTTGGTGTTTATGATGTATTACATGTATTAAGTGCAAATTTTTAATATATGTTTTATAAGTAAATTATTAACTCTTGAAACTATGATATATAGTTAGTGTATGTTGATGAGTATTGTTGTATGGACCCGTGGCCGTTTTACTCATGTTATGTCTTATGATGTTGATTAGGACCCAGGGTTAGGTACCTCGGGTAGAGCTCCGTACAAGGGACTCTGCTTGGAGTTCGTGAGTCGTGTCAGTTACCCGACATTCCACGGAGAATATTCAGTGGAGTTGACGGGTTGTCAACGGACACCTTTGGTATTGGGGCGTCACGGTGATCTCGAAACAAAATAATTAGAGGACTTTAGAAATGATATAAAAGTATATACTAATAGATATTATTGTGGGAAAAATGGGTTTGTGCACAATAAATTAGCTATCTTTGAGCTAAAATTTCAATGGGTTTGGAGTTCACATGGGAATGTGTTCTCCTCCATGAGGAGATGAAAATTATATATTGAGTTGGCAAAACCATTAAGAAGTGAATTAGAAATTGCCTCCAAACATCACCACTTGAAAATGGTAACAAAAGGTTTAAGCTTGTGAAAAAGCTTATGTCCTATATCGGATAGGAACAAGACTTTTAAAGGGTATATATACACCTACCTTGTAGTTGGGTTTGGGCCCCAAAGGGCACCCCAATTTTGTGGAAGGGGAGGACCTAGCTCATGCTTGGTTCACCACGCGCGCACACCGCCCCGCCTCGGGCCAAGCTCGGGTTCAGATTCGGGATGTATATATCCTTAATTTTTTTTAAACCCGAAACAACAAAAAGCGATGTCGTTTGCGAGGTTACCATTAAGTCCAAAGCGGTTTGTCGTTTTGATGCACTGTTGACCGAATGGGCTAGCCTTCTTCTCCATAGGCCTTGTGTCTAAATAGTCACGACCACAAGCGAAGCTTCATGGCTTATGCAGAGCAGTCATGAGCGGAATATAAATAGGCCACACATTCTCTCATTTGCATTGATTTTGGCATTCATTTCGTAATTCATATTCACGTTTGAGAAGAAACGAGTTTACGCCTGATTGGGTTCAAACGACCAACAAAGAAAGTGCTTTCTTACGTTTGGGAGATCATTTCATCCTAGGAGGCAGTGCCGTCTTTCCTCGAAGCTTTGTGCGGGGGCAATATTTGTCTTAAGGAGATTGTGTCAACACAAGACTTGATCTGCCAAACGGGTTCGATTACTTTAATCCTTGTGCGGTTTCTGTGAGCAATTCCACATATCTTGATTTGGGTTAAATAAATTGTTTTCATCGAATGTGTTAATTGTTTGTCTCTGCTACTCGGTTTGTTCTATTTTACAGTATTGATATCTAACAATCTTAAGACAAATATTTTTGTGTTTTCCGTTTACATAAATCACGAGAAAAACGGAAACGTTTGCTACTGTTCCTCTTTGCCTTGTTTCTTTAATATTGTTTCAGTTATGCTATTTGTTTTTAACTACTCGAAATTAGTTCGATTTTCTTAAATTGATAAAGCATACATTGGTTTGTGCAATAACTACGGAGCATTTGGTTTTTTACTCTTTGCAATTTTTTTGTTGTTTGCAAACGTTACATTTATCACGTGATTGCCTACCTCAGTTTTGTTAAGACCACGATTAATGTTATTCGGAGGCCCATTAGATAGCTTGTTTATGTTATTTGTTACTACCTTAGATACCATTAATTTATTTTTCGATATAGATCTGATTACGATATAGAACTTCTATGTCTATCTTCAATAATTGTTGAACTACTGCATTGTGTTAGTTAATTACGGGTCTTTGGTCCTATCAATTCCTTTTTCTTTTCCATTGTTGTTAGTTCTAAAGCGGAATCTCTTTGCTTAAATCATTTTTGTTATTTATTGAGTTATTGTTTTCCCGAGAATTTGGCTGTCGTTTTTTATATCTTTGTTTTTTTGCTCGGACTTTGGCTAAATAATTTTTATATTGATTTCCTCGGACTTTGGCTAAATAATTTTTTATACCTTTGTTTTTATGTATTAGCCACTTCGATTAAATGCGGTTTTATTCATTTTTTAGTTTTTAATTTTTCCTCAGAATTTGGCTTAGTCATTTTTTACATATACTGTGTTTGCTCAAAATTTGGCTAAGTCATTTTATTAATTTAATATATTGTTTTTGCAAATAGAATTTGGTTCAGTAGAATGACTATTGATTCTACCCCCACTGTGGTGCCTCCTCAACGCTGTTATGGCGCCTGATATTGTGAGTCATGGAGAGAAGCTAGAAAAAGTTCAGTGGAACAAATTCAAAGGTGGTAACAAAAGATCTTTATTTTCACGACCACCTTGAATTTGGCCCATTCCTTGAAGGATGCTCCGCGTGAAGGAAAATGGTGATAGGCAAGTGGTTCTATGCATTGTGGAAGCATGGAGCATCTTGGAGTTCTTATGTAGAACTACCTCTTGAATGGCTTGGACAACACATTGTATAGTGTGTATTGCCTTCAATATTGCAAGAGAACTGAATCCTTGGACAAAAAATATAAGGCCAGGGGATGCGGGGCTCGAGTTGTAGTGGGAAAATTCTAGACTCTGAGATGCTTGATTCGAGATAGTGATCCAGCCAAGTTCAAGATGCAAGTGATTTTGCATGACATATGAAGGGATGTCTCTCAGTGAATCCTTCAGTGGAGCAATTATTGAAAATTTCCACCTTTATGGAAAGAATTCAAGAATTACCTAAAGCATAAGTGGAAGAGGAAATGGGACTAAGACTTGATAGCGAGGCTGAGAATAGGAAGACAACGAATTAGCCACGAGGAAGAAGGCGGGCAAGGGCATCATGGAATCAGGCGATGTTGTGGAATGAGGCGGACCTCCCGCAATCACGAGAGGGAAGCATAATGGCGCGGTCTATTAAGGTCCTATGAAGAAGTTCGAAATGAGTGCTATGTGTCGCGACAAGCGAGGGCACCCAGTGCTAAGGACTGTGGTAGTCGCGAGGAACAGGGAATCAGAAGAAGCGCCACTCGAGTATGAGTGAAGAGACAATGTCTCGGACCTTGAACCTCTTGGCGAAGTAGTCTACGGGGTGAACTCATTTGGCGGCAATACCAGGAGTGATGGTGGACACGGGGGCTGCTTGTCATGTTTGCTGAGACAAAGATGTTCTCATCATATCAAACCTTAGATAATGGAAACGACTCTTTGGGCAACTCCTCTTCTTCGAGGTTGAAGGTGAGGGAAGGTAGTATTGAAGATGACATCGGACGAGGAACTTACTCGATGATGTCTTTGCATGTCTGAAATTCGAGAAAGAATCTAGTGTTTGGATCATTGTTGAGTAGAAAGGGCTTCAAGTTGAGATTGTTTGTCTCAAAATAACTTCATCCTCACCAAAATGGGATGTATGTGGGAAAGGGGTACATGAGCAATGGGCTCTTAAAATGAATGTAATGATTGTTGTACCTCTAGTAGGCCTCAATAAAGAACACGTCTTACCTTATATGCTTGAATCTTCAAATATGTGGCATGGTAGACTAGGACATGTTGAATTATTATACATTCTGCAGATTAATTAATATGGAATGTTTGCCTAAATTTGAATAAAGTCAAATCATAGATGTGAGATATGTGGAATCTAAACTTACAAGAACTTCTTTCTAATCAATTGAAAGAAGTAGTGAACCTCTGAGGCCAATACATTCAGATATACGTGATCTGGAAATTTATTCAAGCCGAGAGGTGGTAAAAATATTTTCTTACATTAATTGATGATTGCACAAGATCTTTGTTATGTTTACTTATTGAGAAGTAAAGATGAGGCATTGGAAATGTTTCAACATTCAAGAATGAGTGGAGAACCAACTTGATAGAAAAATCAAGGTAATAAGAAGTCAAAATCAGAGGTGGTGAATATGAAGCACCTTTTGGTGATTTTGTTCACAACATGGTATAATACACCAAGCAGTACCCTATTCACTTTTATAGCAAAATGGGGTTCTTGAGACGTAAAACCGAGAACTTTAAAAGAAATGATGAATACATTACTATTAAGTTTATGGACTACCTCAGGGATTTGTGGGGAAACTTGATTCTTTCCATAAAATTATACTATCAACTAGAATACCTCCGCAGAAAATAATAAATCCCCCTATGAGTTGTGGAAAGGTCGAAGACCTTCTTACAAATACTTAAAAGTGTGGGTGTGTTTGGCTAAAGTGACGGTACCTATACCTAAAAAGGTTAAAATAGGACTAAAAATAGTTGATTGTGTTTTCATTGGATATGCACATAATAGTAGTGCATATCGTTTTCTGATTCATAAATCATAAATTTTTGATATGCATGCAATACTATTATGTCAGATCAAGGAATGCATCTTTCTTTGAAAATGTATTTCCTTACAAATCCACCACAGTCGAACTCAAGTAAAAGAACTCATGATACTCTAATGGCGGTGATCAAGGCCCAGCCAGATGATGATGAACCGACGCGACAAAAGAAATACAGAGCGTCAAAATCTTTTGGTCGGATTTTCTAGCATTATGCGTTAGAAGATGGAGGCCTCAAAGCTTTAAGGAAGCTATGTCGAGACCTGAAGCTCCATATTGGAAGAGGCTATAAATGATGAAATTAGAATCCATCTTGAAAAATCATACATGGGAATGAGTGGATCTTCCACGGGTTAGAAACCTCTAGGATATAAATGGATATTCAAGAAGAAAATGAAAGTAGGTGGATCTATTGATAAATATAAAGCGGGCCCAGTTGTAGGGTTCTAGAAAAAGGCACGGATATTTTGATACCTATTCACCGGTAACAAGAATATCATCCATTCGAATGTTATGCTTCTCGCGGTATACACAATATTGAGATACATCAAATGGATGTAAAGGCAGAAACTTTTCTTAAATGGTGAGCTTGGATGAAGAAATCTACGTGGAACAACGAAGGGTTTATTGTTCAGTCGAGAAAGAAAGTTTGTCGACATTAAATCCTTTTATGGATTAAATGAAGCACCAATGTAGTGGCATGAGAAATTTGGCCAGTGTAATGATGACAAATGGATTCAAAATCAGCAGTGTGACAAATGTGTATATGTCAAGAACACGGGCGTGGATTTGTCATTATTTGTCTCTATGTTGATGATATACTCCATTATGGTAGCAATAATGAAATCATTAAACTACCAAGGGAAATGTTCAGCAATAAGTTTGACATGAAAGACTTGGGGTATTTGCGATGTTATACTTGGGATAAAGATCTGAAACATCGAATGGACTAATTTTATCTCAATCACATTACATTGAAAATTCTCAAGAAATTTAAACATAAAATGATAGTGATCCATGAGAACACTGTAGATGTAAATCTACATCTATCCAAATAATGTAGTAACTCCTGACAAAATTATGCACAAGCAATAGCCTTTCCATGACAAGAATATGCACAAGCAATAGCTGATGTATGTCATGAAGCGTGCCGTCCCAGACATAACTATTTGTTAGTAAATTAATTAGATACACAAGTAATCTAGATTAGGACCATTGGAAGGCACAATAGTTAGAGTTTTAAGGTATTTGAAATACACGAAACTATGGATTGCATACTCCGAAATATCAGCGTACTTGAAGGATACTATGGCGGTGGATGTCAGATGCCCGAAGACTCAAAAGTCACAAGTGAGCATCTATTTACACTTGGTGGTGGAGCGGTGTCTTGGAAATCTTAAGCAAGCGTGCATTGCTAGATCCACGATGGAATCTGAGTTTATTACTAGATAAAGCTGAAGAAGCGAGTAGACTTCATAAATTCTTAGAAGATATTCCAATATAGCCACAACATGCACGATGCTCTGCATTCATTCGATGGTCGTCAGCGGTGGAAGAGCACAAAGTCATATATATAACAGTAAGTCTCGAAGAAGACATAATCACGAAATGAAATGACTTCTTTCTAATGGTATTGTAGGCCGTTGAATACATAAGGTCGGCAGGGCATTTGCGGATCCATTAACCAAGGTTTGACGAGAGGAAGCGAAGTAAGTAAATCATCGGGAATGAGTTTAAAGCCTATACACTAAAAAGTGGCAGAATGACAACCTAAATGTGGAGATCCCAAAATCTAGGTTCAAAGGGACAACTGAATTTTGTGCAACTCATTGAAGATCACTACGAAGAACAAATCTCCTACTCATTCCTATAATCAGAATAGTGATGCCTGCAACGTTGAACAGGGTAAGCCACGCTTTTAATGATTCTTATATCTTGTTAAAGACAAGTGGGGTATGTGAAATCTCCTCCATGAAATCACCTATGTGAGTGAGGCGGTAGGTTCTATGAGAATGATGAGGCTAAATTCTGCAGGAGCCTCATAGGCTAGATTGTTCGGGACGAAATGAACACAGCGAAGTGAGAACCAAGCGTAATCGGAAAGATTCTATCTTGAATGCTATTGTCTTGGTTTACACATGATTGAGCAGTTTCAAGACATCATGTTCAACGGTCTGTCATTAACCCGGTAGCATTTCTGAGGGAAGGTTCAAGGCCACAGCTACCTTCCCTCTATGGAAGAATTTCAATTGAACTCTCTCTTAGTGTCGACCATGTCGTTCATTAATTTCGGTCAATTTCATTCATGTGGGGGTTGTTGGAAAAAATGGGTTTGAAACCTGATAAATTAAGCTATCTTTGAGTTAAAATTTCAATGGGTCCCCTGAGCCTTTTCGGTGGGTCCACATGGGAATGTGTTCTCCTCCATGAGGAGATGAAAATTATATATTGAGTTGCTCAAAACCATTAAGGAGTGAATTAGAAATTGCCTCCAAACATCACCCCTTGAAAATGGTAACTAAATGTTTAAGCTTGTGAAAAAGCTTGTATCCCACATCGGATGGGAACAAGACTTTTAAAGGGTATATATACACCTATCTTGTAGTTGGGTTTGGGCCCCAAGGGGCACCCCAGTTTTGTGGAAGGGGAGGACCTAGCTCATGCTTGGTTCACAACCTGCCTTGTATGGCTGCTGCGCCCTCATGAAATCAGTTGAAATTTCAGGCTCGAGATTCGGGATGTATATATCCTTAATTTTTTTAAACCTGAAACAACAAAACGATGTCGTTTTGCGAGGGTTACCATTGGGAGTCCAAAACGCCGTCGTTTTGATGGCACCTGTTGACTGAATGGACGCCTTCTTCTCCTGACGGCGTATGCGAATAGTCACGACCTTTGCTTGAGCTTCATGGTATCTTAGAGCAGTCATGGCGGTCATAAATAGGCCACACATTCGCTTTGCATTGATTTTTTGCATTCATTTCATACATTCATATTCACGTTTGAGAGAGATTGAGTTACGCCTGATGCGGGTTCGACGGTAAATGAAGTCTTTCTTCTTTGTTGGGAAGTCATTTCATCTGGGAGGCGGTGCCATCTTTCCTCGAAGCACCATTGCGAGGGGCAATATTTGTCTTAAGGAGATTGTGTCCAACACAAGACTTGATCTGCAACGAGGTTAGTGCCCCAATCCTTATACGGTTTTTGTAAACAATTCCACATGCGATTTAGGTTACGTAAATTGTTTTTCGTGAGCGTGTTAATTGTTTGTCTCTGCTACTCGGTTTGTTCTATTTTACAGTACTGATATCTAACAATTTTTAAAGTATATATATACAGAGTTGGAGCTGTTGCTATAGGTTCAATGAAATAGGTCGACAAGTTTTTGGCGCGGTTGTTGGAGACTTTAATTAGTCTTTGGTACCTGTGTCAATTACTTGGTTAAACTAATCTATACGAAAATTGGTCGACACATATCCATAATCAGTAAAGCATAACCATCAGTCAAACTCTAAACTAGTTTTAGTTCATTAGTGCTCCAACAATAATGAGAGACTAGGGACATTTTAGAGTAGTATTCATTTCAATCTTAAGAGTTTTACTATCAAGTGTCACACACTTGATGACCATAAATGGAATCAACTATTCATGGAATGAATTAGCATATTAAAACCATAAAAATGATAATAAAAATGTCTCTTTATTAATGAAATGTAAAATAATAACAATCACACTATTGCCCTTGGACACATCACTAACAAAATCTGCATCCAACCTTTATCAAATTTGTCTCCCACATCTCTTATTATACGTCTTGCCCTCTGCTCTAATGAAGTTTCCCTACACAGCTCTGAGTGTGTGCGTCTATTTACTTGAGTGTCTTCAAATTTGTCATATAGAGGATGAAGTCAAGATAAAAAACAACTTGATGAAGTCAATGAGGCTTGGGATGGGACTCCCAAAGTTCTCAAATTCCTGATGAATTTAATTACAATATTCTACATGCAAGTCTCATGGAGTAAACTTTAATTAAGTTTGGACATTATTTATCTAAATAAACAATTGACTCTCGTTTATTCAAACAATGAACCAATGCCCATAGTCACTGATAGAAGCATAAGAAGGTTCTCAGAAAATAGTTTAACCATGGAACAAAATGTCCCCTCATATCAACATAAACTTTTGTTACAGAAATCCCAGTGAGTGCAATTTGCCAAATAAAAACAGAGATATGAAGATGGCTGTATAGAAATAAAATTTCTTAAACCAACAGACTAGGCTTGCTGAGATGAGAAAAAAATATTTTAAAATGAAAAAAAATATTTTGGAAAGAAATTATTTTGACCATATATTGATGTACCACCAAGTTCAGTAGAACAAGCACTAGACCTATCTCCATGTGTGGAATGTGAGCTATATACTACCCATCTTTCATGAAGTTCCGGAAAGGAACAGCAATTGACAATCAGAAAAAGAAAGAGAGACTGGCAGTCCCAAAAATTCCTGGTCACAGTTGACACCCAAGAAGAAAATTTCGTCAAAATGGGAAACAAAAGGTTTAGAATTGCACCATAAAGACTTTATACTTAAACTGGCCGGTCTTTTTAAACCTGTTGACCTGGTGCAGAACAGAAAAATCTCCCGGGCCTTTGGTCATGGGAACTCCTAGTAAATGCAAACTGCCAAATCAAAACAGAGCCATCCCTGAAAAATTTGACCAATTCTGTTCCAGTAATATAGCATGGAAGAGCATGGTGAAGTCAGCACCTCACTGGTTAATTTTGGAAAAACCCATCAAGGATAGTGAAAGTGAGGTATCGAAAAGACACAAAAGTTGACAAATATTTAGGTACCAACATATTTCATAAGATCGTAAGGAGTGGGTTAAGTAACTGAGTCAAATGCTAGTCAGCGTCCAAAAGAGAATATAACATTCCTCAAAACTATGTATCTTGCTTGTGTGTATGCTTAAAGCAATAGACACCCAAAGGCTATCTCCCTCGTTCTTCTTACTATTTTGTTTCAGACTGCAACGCGGAATAAATCTTAAATCAAAAGGAAACAGAGCATGTCTTGCACCAATCTTGTGAATCGTATTGGGATGCAGAAGGTAGTATGTGCCCTTGTTGATACCTGAAACACAATGCCCCCCGTACGAACTGATAATCAGAAGTGGTTCCCAATGCATTAGCCCACCGGCTCGACCCAATAATGTGAATTACCATAGATCAATCTTCCTTAAGGCTTCTTATCTTTAATGGAAAAATTATTCAATCAAACAAGCAGAGTCTGCTGCATTAAGCGTATCTCCTCCAAAATTCTTCAAAACAGTTGAGCTGATTATAAAACTCTGAAAGCTAAAAGAGAATGAATTAAGTAAATCTGATATCAAATATATTTTTTGCAATACTGGACCAAAAAAACTTAAAAGACTTAAATCTCCACTTCTCTAGCACTGGAATAGAGAATAGCAAGAGAAATAGAGAAAAAAACAAAGCAAGTAAAACTACTTACTTATAAGCAGTTAACTAGAAGGCATGCCTGTTTCGACATGCCTGTACAAGAGAAATAGGCAAAGAATGTGAGAAAAATTAAACATGAAAGAATGGAAAGTTCTTCAAAATATGAGAATTGGTTTTGTATGCATGTGAAATGTAGACCTTGGATAAATCTTCCCCTCTCTTCAATTGAAATCTTTGTTCCAGGTCTCTGGCTTCGAACAATCTTAGAATGAAGAAATGTGCAGCATTAAAATATGACAATTGTATGGGTTACATCAAATCCCAACAACATGACTAGCAAATGCATTATATATGTAGATGCACAATTCTTGAGCTGATTCGAAATTTTGAAACATAAGTTTTCTAAAGAAAAATATTTTCAGTATAGAATGACTACGGATAAATATTAGTGTAGCGAAACACCTTACGTTATAGTGGCTCACGATTATTAGATATTTTGGAATGTGAGCTATATAATCCCATTCCTGCCCTTCTTTAAATTGGCACCGTTGTTCTAGTAAAGGACATTTGTGGATGTCTAGATTAGAAAGGGAATATGGAAGTTTCTCTATTGTTTCAATGATAGGAGCTCAGGGAGTTTCCCGATCGTAGTTTGCTTAAGGCTTGTAGAACCACTTCTTTCAAAGATTGGAGCTTAGGGTAGCCCCAAACAGTCAAGTATTCAAGAGAAGTGAGGTGTTGAAGACCTGATCCTATTAAGGACTGGAGCTTTGGGCAGTCTTGTGAAATAAATTGGAGCTCAGGACATGAAAGGATACATAGGTATTTGAGCGAGGTAAGCTGTTGAAGTCCCCTACCGTTCAGACACTTGAGGTTTGGAAACGTGGTGAAGAGTGAGTAGCGTAGAGGCGGCCAGATGCTCCTCGGGAAATGACTCCAGGTTCTGGCATCTGCCTGAGAGTGTAAGAGAGGAGAGTCTTTGCAGACCCCAGTCCACCTGGGGCGTGAGTTGGTGGCAATAGCTAATTTCAAGTTCACATAGGTTGGAAGTCAAACCATCTTTATGAAACAACAATTGTGGACAACCTATTAATTTCAATCTTTGCAATAAGATTGGGATTGTGTCTCCCTGCAACTTGAGCAACTTGAGCTTCGAGTAGTACTTGATCTCGTAGCATGCCGAGTCGAGAGCGGGCAATTCAATATATTCAAGATCAGCACACATTTGGATTGTCACGTACCGAAGAGAAGTGGGTTCCTTAAAAATCAAGACGGAGAGGAATTATGACCCTTTAGATCGGAGATACTAAAATTAATCCCAGCACAGGGAAGACGACGGTTGAGAAGGTTGGTGGGACATATAAATCGGTTACACTCCCGCTGATTTCTATTGTTTCAAGAGATGGGTGATAGCATTTGAACAACTCCGGTAGGAGAAACTCAAGTTTGTGGTCTTGTTTGAATTTTAGTGATTTCAGCGTAGTGGGTAAACAAACTTTGTCTAAGGATCTAGAGAAATGACAACCAATGATTTCCAAACGTTGCATAGAAGAAGTGGGGTCCTCGGTTCTACTCCTCACAGTAGAGACTCTACATCATGACATTGGTAACCTGAGCATGTGTGGTTCCATTGATAAGCTACTTCGAAACACTTGAAATTTGACATCTGAAGTGCGAAGAGAATTAAAGTCGGTGGCATTTTCAGCGCAATTTACCATAATCAACCATCTTCAAATCACCCAGATGGCTGGAATTTGAATTAAACCTCAACAAGCGCCATATGCATAATTAAGTTCCTCGAAGAGCTCTGGTAATTTCCTTTGACTTGTGATCGATTAAATAAAGCTCTTGGAGACAAAGGAATTTGCATCTGTATGACCATTCCTCCCGATTGTTCATATTCTATAAATATTAAAGTTTGTAGGGATCGAAAGGAGGAAGCAGCAGCGTCCTCATGAAAAAAGAACTCTCTTCCCACCCTCTCTATACCTTTCATCCGTGAGATAGAAAGGTGTTTGAGAAGAAAGGTAGTACCCCCAGTGGGTGGCAACAATGAACATTTGCAACTCCCGGTGTTACAAGATTTTGTAGTCCCTCCCCAGCCCGAGTTTGGAAATTTTCAGGGATAACGATAAATTGTAAGTTGCTTCAAGTTTGGATGAGGCTGCAAGTTCTTTAGTACGCCACTGTATAACATCATTAGGAGTATCTTTCTGCTTCGGTAAGATCAATTCATCAAGGTGCTTCTTGTCTTCCCATATTTGCTCAGTGCATCCTTGGCGCATCCACATTTTGCAGTGCGAAATTTCAAGTCTTCCCCGATATTTGAAAACTCTCTAATTCATCAATTCTGAATCCATCTCTTTGGCTAGCAAAATTGTTCAACTTTCTAAATTTCTTAGTCCACCAATGTGACATGGCATTTTACGAATGGCCTCGTGCATTAAGATAGCGTAAATTAATCAATTTATCCATCCTTGTAGGCCATTACGATACAGCGCTCATGTTGTGATGGTATCAAACGTTTGCAAATTGTACAAGTCACATAGCAGATCAGGTAATTTTTGATCTTAAGTATGTGACATATCCCAAATACATAAATGTTTTAATTCACCCTATCGAATCGAGACAAATCAGTAGATTATAATAATACAATGACAACACCGTATATACCTCCATTTGGATAACATAGTACGTAAATTAAATCTTCTATTTAGCGGAATGGGCGTCAAGCTACTGAGGATATCACGAAGACGCTCACACTTTCTTTAAATGATGGCCTCCAAACTCTTGAACTCGGTCAACTACAATACCACTAAAATGCAATGCGTGGCCGAATGTTCTCAAAATTTTTTGGCACCTCATCTTCTTCAAATCGAATCTGAAATTCTTTAGAAATATCATCCATTCGAATGTTAATAACTATAAACGGCTATACAATGAGATACATCAAATGGATGTAAAGACAGCTTTCTTAAATGGTGACTTGGTTGAAGAAATCTACATGGAACAACCCGAAGGGTTTATTGTTCCAAGTCAAGAAAAGAAAGTTTGTCGACTTGTTAAATCCTTATATGGATTAAAGCAAGCACCAATGTAGTGGCATGAGAAATTTGACAGTGTAATGATGACAAATGGATTCAAAATCAACGAGTGTGACAAATGTGTATATGTCGAACAGACGATGGATTGTCATATTGTCTCTATGTTGATGATATCTCATTATGGGTACTTGATAATGAAGTCATTAAAACTACCAAGGAAATGTTCAACAATAAGTTTGACATGAAAGACTTAGGTGTTGCTGATGTTATACTTAGGATAAAGATCTCCAAAACATCAAATGGACTAATATTATCTCAATCACATTACATTGAGAAAATTCTCAAGAAATTTAAACAAAATGATGCGGAGTCAATGAGAACACTGTAGATGTAAATCTACATCTATCGAAAAATAATGGCAAAAGCCTTTCCACGACAAAATATGCCTGAAACAATAGCCTTTCACAACAAGAATATGCCTGAAGCAATAAGCGGCTGATGTATGTAATGAAGCTGTGCGAATCTAGACATAGCTTATTTGTTAGTAAATTGAGTAGATACCTGAAGTAATCATTGGGATATTGGGAAACGTAGTTAGAGTTTAAGGTATTTGAAATACACTGAAAACTATGGATTGCCTTACTCCAAAATATCGGCGGTACTTGAAGGATCTTATGGCCCATGAGTGGATATCAGATACCAAAGACCGAAGTCTAAGTGGCTATCTATTTACACTTGGTGGTGGAGAGGCGGTGTCTTGAAATCTTCTAAGCAAGCGTGCATTGCTAGATCACGATGGAATCGAGTTTGTGCACTAGATAAGGCGTGAAGAAGCGGTGAAGCCCCCGTCATTTCTTAGAAGATATTCGATATGGCCCACAACTGTGCACGATATGCGCATTCATTGCGTGATAATGACAATTGGAAACCTGAAGTCATATATATAGCGATGAAGTCTCGATCTTCGTCGAAGACATATCTGAAGTAAAGCTGACTTCTTTCTAATGGTATTGTGACCATTGAATACATAAGGTCGACGAGAACATTGCGGATCCATTAACCAAAGGTTTTGACCCGGAGAGCAAGTAAGTAAATCATCGAGGGAATGAGTTTAAAGCCCCATAGTAAAGTCGCGGAATGACAACCCAGCCTAGGTATTTGGAGATCCCAAAAATCTATAGGTTCAAGGGCCAATGAATTTTGTGCGACTCATTGAAGATCACTCTACGAAGAACCGATCTCCTGTAATTCCACATATTCGGAATAGTGATGCTGCGATTGAGCGAGGGTAAGCCACGCTTTTAATGATTCTTATATCTTGTTAAAGACAAGTGGGGTATAGCAGAATACCCTCCATAAGAAATCACCTATGTGAGTGAGAATTGGGCCGGTTCTATGAGAATGATAAAGGCTAAATTCTCTGGGAGCACTCATGAAACTAGGAATTGTTCAGGGCCAAAATGAACACAACCGTGAGAACCAACTGTGTCAGGAAAGATTACATGTAAGTGCTGTGTCTTGGTTTACACACATGATTGACGAGTTCAAGACATCATGTTCCTTTGATCAATCATTAACCCATTAGCATTTCACGAGGAAGGTTGAGCCCTGGCTTACCTTCACTCTATCTGAAAATTTCCAGTGAACTCTCTTAGTGTCGGCATATCATTCACATTAATTTGATCGAATTTCATTCGTAGCAGAGTTGTTGGAAAAATGGGTTTGAGCCTGATAAATTCAAGTATCTTTGAGTTAAAATTCCGATAGGTCCCATGAGCCTTTTCGGTGGGTCCATGGGAATGTATTTCTCCTCCATGAGGATGAAAATTATATATTGAAAGGTTACTTTCCAAAAACCATTAAGGAGTGAATTAGAAATTGCCTCTAAACATCACCCCTTGAAAATGGTAACTAAATGTTTAAGCTTGTGAAAAAGCTTGTGTCCCACATCGGATGGGAACAAGACTTTTAAAGGGTATATATACACCTATCTTGCTTGGGGTTGGGTTTTTGGGCCCCAAGGGCACAGTTTAATGAAGGAGGACCTAGCTCATGCTTGATTCACAACCATGCATGTATTTGCTCACCCCTCATCGAAATCGGGTTGGGCAGACTCAGATTCGGGATATATATCCTTAATTTTTTTAAACACAGAAACAACAAAACGTGTCGTTTTGCGGATTTACCATTGGGAGTCAAGCATTTGTCGTTTTGATGGCACTATTGGCCCGAATGGGCGTCTTCTTCTCCTGAGCCTTATTGTGGCACAGATAGTCACGACCTAGCCAAGCTTCATGGCATGCCAAACGATTCATGAAGCAGGTCTATAAATAGGCCACACATTCTCTCACTTTGCATTGATTTTTTGCATTC
Organism: Tetrastigma voinierianum; assembly: GCA_016808115.1. Classification (NCBI taxonomy): domain Eukaryota; kingdom Viridiplantae; phylum Streptophyta; class Magnoliopsida; order Vitales; family Vitaceae; genus Tetrastigma; species Tetrastigma voinierianum. The sequence goes on from JAEQBH010004677.1 coordinate 201,673, forward strand.
ATTTCATACATTCATATTCACGTTTGAGAGAGATTGAGTTACGCACGGTCTTGGGTTATTGACCAACAAAGGAAGTGCTTTCTGCTTCTTTGTTGGGAATCATTTCATCTGGGAGGCAATTGCCATCTTTCGGCTTACCATTACGAGGCAATATTTGTCTTAAGGTGTATCCAACACAAGACTTGATCTTGCAAACGAGTTATGATTACTTAATCCTTATTCCGGTTTCCTGTAGAGCAATTCCACATCTTGATTTAGGTTACGTAGATTGTTTTCATTGAGCGTGTTAATTGTTTGTCTACGCTGCCTGGTTTGTTCTATTTTACGATCTTGATATCTAACAATTTTAAAGTATATATCTGAGTTAGATTTGTTGCTATAGGTTCAATGAAATAGGTCGACAAGTTTTATTGGCGGTTGTTGGAGACTTTAATTAGTCTTTGGTACTGTGTCAGTGCCAGAGTTAACTAATCTATCACGAGAGATTGGTCGACACATATCCATAATCAGTAAAGCATAACCATCAGTCAAACTCTAAACTAGTTTTAGTTCATTATTGCTCCAACAATAATGAGAGACTAGGGACATTTTAGAGTAGTATTCATTTCAATCTTAAGAGTTTTACTATCAAGTGTCACACACTTGATGACCATAAATGGAATCAACTATTCATGGAATGAATTAGCATATTAAAACCATAAAAATGATAATAAAAATGTCTCTTTATTAATGAAATGTAAAATAATAACAATCACTATTGCCCTTGGACACATCACTAACAAAATCTGCATCCAACCTTTATCAAATTTGTCTCCCACATCTCTTATTATACGTCTCTTGCCCTCTCTCTAATGAAGTTTCCCTACGACTCACGAGTGTGTGCGTCTATTTACTTGAGTGTCTTCAAATTTGTCATATAGGATGAAGTCAAGATAAGAGAAACAACTTGATGAAGTCAATGAGGCTTGGGATGGGACTCCCAAAGTTCTCAAATTCTGATCAATTTAATTACAATATTCTACATGCAAGTCTCATGGAGTAAACTTTAATTAGAAGTTTGGACATTATTTATCAAATAAACAATTGACTCTCGTTTATTCAAACAATGAAGACCAATACATGGTCACTGATAGAAGCATAAGAAGGTTCTAGAAGAAAAATGATTGACACTGGAACAAGAATGTCCCCTCCTTGCATCAACATAAACTTTTGTTACAGGAAATCCTAGTGAGTGCAATTTGCCAAATAAAAACAGAGTATAGTAGTAGATGATACTTAATAATGACAGCTATCAGATATAGAAATATTTAATGAAAAATATTTTGGGATATTGTTCCATATATTGATACAAGATTCAAATCCAGCAAATACTATTTATCTTCCATGCAATGAATCTTATTCTGCTACCATCTGTAAGTTCAGGTATGTTGACAATCAGAAGAGATGCAGTCAATACAGTTGGGTGCTAATTCGTCCAAAATGGAAACAAAAAGGTTTAGAAGGTACACCATAAAGACTTTATACTTAAACTGGCCAGTCTTTTAAACCTGTTGACCTGGTGCAGAACAGAAAAATCTCCGGAGCCTTTGGTCATAGGAACTCCTAATAAATCTAAACTGCCAAATCAAAACAGAGCCATCCCTGAAAAATTTGACAATTCTGTTCCAGTAATATGGCATGGAAGAGCATGGGTATTCTGGCACACTCACTGGTTAATTTGGAAGAACCCATCAGGATAGTGAAAGTAAAGGTATCCGAAAAAGACACAAAAGTTGACAAATATTTAGGTACCAACATATTTCCTTAAGATGTAAGAATTAGGTTAAGTAACTGAGTCAAATGCTAGTCAGCGTCCAAAGAAGATAACATTCCTCAAAACTATGTATCTTGCTTGTGTATGCTTAAAGCAATAGACACCCGAGCTATCTCCCTCGTTCTTCTTACTATTTTATTTCAGACTGCAACGCTTGGAATAAATCTTAAATCAAAGAAACAGAGCATCTTGCACCAATCTTGTGAATCGTATTGGGATACAGAAGAGTAGTATATTGCCCTTGTTGTTACATACCTGAAACACACAATGCCCCGTACGAACTGATAATCAGAAGTAGTTCCCAATGCATTAGCCCACCAAAACAAACCCAATAATGTGAATTACCATAGATCAATCTTCATAAGGCTTCTTATCTTTAATGGAAAAATTATTCAATCAAACAAGCAGAGTCTGCTGCATTAAGCATATCTCCCTCCAAAATTCTTCAAAACAGTTGAGCTGATTATAAAATACAAGCTAAAAAGAGAGAGAATGAATTAAGTAAATCTGATATAGAAATACATGTTTTGCAATACTGGACCAAAAAACTTAGAACTTAAATCTCCGCTTCTCTGCTTGGAATGAGAATGGCAAGAAATAGAGAAAAACCAAAGCAAGTAAAACTACTTACTTATAAGCAATTAACTAGAAGGCATGCCTGTTTCGACATGCCTGTACAAGAGAAATAGGCAAAGAATGTGAGAAAAATTAAACATGAAAGAATGGAAAGTTCTTCAAAATATGAGAATTGGTTTGTATGCATGAAATGTAGACTACCTTGGATCAATCTTCCCCTCTCCTCTTCAATTGAAATCTTTGTTCCAGGTCTCTGGCTTCGAACAATCTTAGAATGAAGAAATGTGCAGCATTAAAATATGACAATTGTATGGGTTACATCAAATCCCAACAACATGACTAACCAAATGCATTATATATGTAGATGCACAATTCTTGAGCTGATTGAAATTTTGGAAACATAGAGTTTTCTAAAGAAAATATTTTCAGTATAGAATGACTACCTGGCTAAATATTAGTGTAGCAAACACCTTCGTTATAGTGGCTCATGATTGATGAATATTTGTGGAATGTGAGCTATATAATCCCATTCCTGCCCTTCTTTAAATTACTTCCATTGTTCTATTAAAAAGGACACTGGATGTCTAGATTAGAAAGGGAATATGGAAGTTTCTCTGTTTCAATGATAAGACTCGGGGAGTTTCCCAATGCGTAGTTGCTTAAGGCTTGTAAGAACCACTTCTTTGGGTGGAGCTTAGGGTAGCCCCATGATCAAATATTCAAGAGAAGTAAGGAGTGTTGAAGACACGATCCTATTGGGAATTTGGAGCTTTGGGCAGTCTTGTGAAATAAATTGGAGCTCAGGACATGAAAGGATACATAGGTATTTGAGCGAGGTAAGCTGTTGAAGTCCCCTACCGTTCAGACACTTGAGGTTTGGAAAACGTGCAATTTGAAGAGTGGTAAGCGTAGAGGGCAGCAGATGCTCCTCGGGAAATGACTCAGTTCGGCATCACGCTTTGAGAGTGTAAGAGGAGAGTCTTTGCGGACCCAGTCCACAGGCGTGAGTTGGTGGCAATAGCTAATTTCTGAGTTCACATAGGTTGGAGTCAAACCATCTTTGTAAGGCTTGACAATTGGACAGCCTATTAATTTCAATCTTTGCAATAAGATTGGGATTGTGTCTCCACGCAGCAGGCAACGGGCTTAATTAGTACTTGATCTCGTGGCATGCTAGAGTCGAGGCGGGCAATTCCAATATATTGAATCAGCACACATTTGGATTGTCACGTCTTAGAAGAGAGTGGGTTCCCATACAATCGAGACGGAGAGGGAATTATGACCCTTTAGATCGAATCACTACAAATTAATCAGCACAGGAAGCGCGAGTTGAGAAGGTTGGTGGGACATATAGTCGGTTACACTCCGATTTCTATTGTTTCAAGAGATGGGTGATAGCATTTGAACAACTCCGTTAGGAGAAACTCAAGTTTGGTCTTGTTTGAATTTTAGTGATTTCAGGCGTAGTGGGTAAACAAACTTTGTCTAAGGATCTAGAGAAATGACAACCAATGATTTCCAAACGTTGCATAGAAGAAGTGGGGGTCCCTCGGATTTCCTCCTCTAGTAGAGACTCTACATCATGACATTGACTAACCCTGAGCATGTGTGGTTCCAGTGTGCTTTGCTTCGGCTGAGAAACACTTGAAATTTCAACATCTTTGTCTGAAGAAATTAAAGTCAGAGATTTGGCATTTTCAGCGCAATTTGTCGACCATCTTCCAAATCACGGATCGTGGGTGGATGAAGCCTCAAACAGCGCCCACATATGCATAATTCAGGGTCCTCGAAGGCTCTTACAGTAAATTTCCTTTTGAGCTTGCAACGATCGATTAAATAAAGCTCTTGGGGAGACAAAGGAATTTGCATCCGCAACGACCATTCCTCCCAATTGTCCATATTCTCAAATATTAAAGTTTGTAGGGATCGAAAGGAGGAAGAAGTAGCGTCCTCATGAAAAAAGAACTCTCTTCCCACCCTCTCTATACCTTTCATCCGTGAGATAGAAAGGTGTTTGAGAGAAGGTAGTACCCCAAGTGGTGGCAACAATGAACATTTACAACCCCGCAACTCGATTATTCTGAATTTTGTAGTCCTCTCTAGCGGTTGGAAATTTTTCACGGGATGCGATAAATTATAATTTGCTTCAAGTTTGGATGAGGCTACAAGTTGTTTAATCTTGCCACTTTGTATAACATCATTAGGAGTATCTCTTTCTTCTTTGACCCAAGATCAATTCATCAAGGTGCTTCTTGTCTTCCATATTTGCTCCCAGTGCATCCTTGGCGCATCCCACATTTTGCAATTCTGAAATTTCAAGTCTTCCCCCAATATTTGAAAACTCTCCTAATTCATCAATTCTGAATCCATCTCTTTGGCCCACAACAAAATTGTTCAACTTTTCTAAATTTCTTAGTCCACCAATGTGACATGGCATTTCTGAGTAGCCTCGTGCATTAAGATGACGTAAATTAATCAATTTATCCATCCTTGTAGGCCATTCAATGCAACGCTCATGTTGTGATGGTATCAACGTTTGCAAATTGTACAAGTCACATAACGAATCAGGTAATTTTGATCTTCGTATGTGACATATCCAAATACCGCAAATGTTTTAATTCACCTATCGAATCGGGCAAATCAGTAAGATTATAATAATACAATGACAACACCCGTATATACCTCCATTTGGATAACATAGTACGTAAATTAAATCTTCTAGCGGAATGGACGTCAACTGCAAGGATGTCCGAAGACGCTCACACTTTCTTTGACCAGTGACCTCCGACTCTTGAACTCAGTCCTTCCTGGCCCCACTTCTAAAATGCAATGCGTGACGAATGTTCTCAAAATTTTTTGGCACCTCATCTTCTTCAAATCGAATGCAAAATTCTTTAGATATACAATGGGCCAAGTCATGTATGAGATCATGCATGACAAAGCCTGATTCTTTGGTAACAGATTTCTGAAAAAAACACTTGGATAGGAGTTCGTAAATGCTGCTCACCTACCTCAACCATTCTCTGTTCTTTTGGAAGTGTACAAGTCCTTCTGCCATCCATAATAGAGATTAGGGACTCCTTGTCGAACTCGTGGTCCTTAGGGGAAAATAGAATTTCATCATCCTTTTGACTCCATATTTCACTCTCAAAATTTTCTCAGTCCTTGGGTCAGTTTTGGAATACAAGAGACTCCCCATAGAGTTGACCGCTAAAGGCAATCCTTTGCATTTAGCCACAATCTTTCTTCCTATTGATTCAAGTTGAGGATATGGGCCTGACTCTCCATCTTGCTTCAAATGCAAGTTTTCAAATGAGGACAGAATCTTGCCTCCGACATTCCTTCGAGAGGATGAATATGATCTGCACATAGTTTTTGCAACGTTTCGGTTGCAGTGGTCTAACAACGCTTTGCCAGCGGCAGCTAGGAATGGAATTCGTAACCTTTCCCAAGCCGTTCGGAGAGACACTCTTAGCCCTTCCCCTTCACTTGTGGATTTCTCCCAAACATCATCCAGAACAAGTAGAAATTTCTGGTCAACAAGGCTCTTCCTCAGGTTTTGCTGAAGCATATCTAGGTTTTCACCTTGAGTATCAGATCCGATTGTCTGGAGAATTGATTTTGTTAGCTTTAGAAGGCTAAAGTCCTCGGAAACGAAAATCCATACTTTCTGTTGAAAGTGTTCTTGCACTCTCTCATCGTTATACAAAAGCTGAGCCAGGGTGGTCTTGCCTGCGCCACCCATGCCAACTATGGAATGACATCTATCTTCTTCTTACGACATACTATTATCGAAAACAACCTTTTAATCATGTCCTCTTTGATTTCAACCCTGCCGACCACATCAGATTCATCCACCAGAGAGGTCCAATGTAATCTTTGTGGCAGTTTCTTACCACCACCCTTCAAACCAAGGAAATCTATTGGTTGTGCAAGAACTTCCAGTCTGTGGATGATATCTTTTACCCTAGACACCATGCTTTGCTGATCAGAAAGTAAGGCCTTAAACCATGTAGAAAAGCCGTTCAATACGTCAGTTGGGCCAGTCTGGGAGTGGGAGTCAGCAGCTTCCATCTTGCATCGCAAAGCTTCGGTGGAAATCTCGTCCAAAAGGTCTTCCGCATCATACACAGCATTCTTAACCTTCACCAACCACTTTTTGACTCCTTCATGAGTAAATTGCTTCACCTCAGCATGTTAAGCCTGCATCCACAACCAGCAATTTCATCCCCAGATCCAGGAGGAGTTCATCACTTGCCTTCTGTCCCCCGATGACGTTCCAGATCTCCGAAGAAGCCAACCGATCGAAAATAACTTGGAGAGAAGCCGAGACAAAACCTCCTGCAAAGATCTCCAGAGCCATGTCTTTCTGTTCTCTTCCAGAAATGCGAAGGAATTGAGAGGAGAAGATGAAGGTAAGCAGGTGGAATGCAAATGAAAGACACGGGCGTTGCGGTTTTGTACTTCTCTTTCTTTCATTCAATGATGTTTATTTAATTATTTATTTTAATATATATTCACTTTTCAATATAGCCTTATAATATTTTATTTTCTTTTGGACCCTTTATGTCACTTCGAATCTTTAATTACCCATATTAACGGAAAAAAAAAAGTTTTAAAGATAAAAGGAAAAGCATTGCAAAAAAAAAAAAAAGCCACTTCTTATAAAGCCACATAAATTTACACTATTTGTAAGTATTACAATGTGGAAAGTTTGGTGTGCCATGTAAGTTGTCTGCATTTATTTGTTATCACATCAAATAAATTTATTTACAATTTAGGCCCTTAGCATTCAAAATTCTTTTAAGTTGATTTCATTTTCTTTTACAATTGCAGTCCCCAACAAAACATTTTGAATTGTGATCGGTATAACCCAAAACTTATTACTCTCCCTTCTCCTTTTGATGGTATCGAATGCTTTTATTTAACTTAAATCTACTATAAAGTTATTTAATAAACATAATTATTTAGCAAATGACAAACTTTATAGTTTTGTTGAGTTTATAGTAGAAATTTGGTTTTAAACATATCCGATCGACTATGGTATAACTTTTGTGAAAAGAAAAATTAAGAAAAAAAAGAGGAATCGTTATATGATAAGCGGAGAATTTGGAGTTTGTTAAATTATTTTCTACCTCCAGTGTATAATCAGAATTAATATACTAGGGTTTATTTCCTATTCATTTGTACTTTGTAATCTTTTTAAAATTGATAATGAAGCTTTTTCCTCTACTCGTGGTTTATTCATTTTTTGAAAATTTATCATGCATTTTCAAAATGTTTTTGTAAATGATAGGTGAATCATATTAAAGTTCAAAGGGTTAGGAAAATGAAATGATATATTGGAGTATAGGGAGTATTTTGTAATTTGATCATATCTGAGGTTATTATAAATACCCTTTTATATAGTATTTGGTGATAGTGAAAAGTTCAAGCATTCTTGTGGATGAACATCACGTAGAGATCACATAAAAGCATGTATTCTTTTTCTTTTCTTCTGATTCATCACCATTCTAACAGTTCTCATATATTTAAATAAAAGAATAAACAAGACGACCACCAATCTCCTAGCTAAGAGCTCTTTGGGGATGAAATAAATTATTATGTTAAACATAAAAGGGAGCATGAGTTGTCATCAAAACTACACTTAGAATTTGGGCTTTTTGCATTCAAATATTCTGAGTTTGATTTTAATTTTCTTTTATAGACTCATTTCTCCCTCCACAACATTTTGTTTTCGATTTCTTTAATAGCTCATTCTACTTAGCCCTACATTTGGAATCAAGAGAATAAGCGAGAAACAAAACCCCAAGGCTCGTTTGTTTAGAATATTTATCTGATTTTTAGAATAAAAATAAAGTAATTTGTTGATAACAAGATTTTTTATATTTAAAAAAAATAAAGCAGTATTTTAGAATAATATATTTTAATTATTTTTAAGATTATTTTAAAATAATTATATAACCATTTACAAGAATTAAAGTAAAACATTAAAGATACAAATTATTTTCCTATCATGTCTTGCCTAATTCACTTATAATAGTGCGCTCAACATTTAAAAAAGGGCAAAAGCATAAGAAAGGAGGGTCTTGGGTTCTAGTTTTAGTGGGAGCAATTTGTTACATTGTAACTAAAGTATTTAGTTTTAAAAAAACATAGAAATTATTTTTTAAATATATTTTATAATGTTACCAATAAGTTAAAAAAATATTTTAGGTTTTAGAATAAAAATATTTAAAAAAAAAACTAAATCTAAAATCATTAATAAATATACATGTGAGCTACAATTGGTGTACTTTTTTATTTATTCTTTGTTATTTATTGTGAAAAGAAAAGATGGAACTTGGTAGATTTTATTTTTATAAAAATTTATATACAGTGGATTTGGATTTTATAAAAAGAAAGAAAGAATAAGTAGTAGCCAGGGTGGAAGGGAGCAGTTTCGCGTGTAGAGAAGAAGTTGGTGGGGGCACTGATTTGGTCAGCTTTAATTTAGTCACTAGATAGCTTGAGCGGCCACCCATTTTTCTTATCTTAATTGCCACCCAGCCTCATCGTCTTTGAATCTCTACCCGACCAAGAAAATTACTCCAATTTGTTGGCAGTCGGCATGTTGGGTTAATTAAACACTGAACGTACCAGTAATGGAAATCTGTATAAACATATGTGGTAGTGAACCTTAAGTTGAGCACAATTCTCCAATCTCCTCTAGTTCTACTACTCCAACATGGATTTGCCTTCTCATTTCCTAGCAATTGGAGGCCATTTTTTGGGGTTGGTGATTTTGAGTAGGAAAAAGATGGAAAATTCATGTTGGACTAGTAGAACTGAAGATGAGTGTGTCAGCAAGGTTCACTACCACATATATTGCCATAGATTTCCATGCAAACAGTTCAATGTTTAATTAAACCCCAACATCTCGGCTCCACCAACTTGGAAATAATATTCTTAGATAAATTAACAGTAAGACAAGAAAAATGGGTGGCATCTCAAGCTATTTAGTGACTAAATTAAAGCTGACCAAATCAGTGCCCCCACCAACTTCTTCTGTACACGCAAAACTGGTCCCTTCAATCCTAGCCACTACTTATTCTTTATTTATTCTCTCTCATTTTCCTTTTGATTAAATTATTTCATCCTTTATCTCTAATCTTTTTCATAATATGTGCATTCATCATCTACCTAACTTTTATGTACTTTTAAAAAATGATATAAAAATGCTAATATATATATATAGTAATACATATTATATCGTTTCTTAAATTCCTTTCAATACTTTCATGGTTTTTGATCAATTTTTAACCCCACAATATGATCGTCATGTTGACTGGGGATTGTGTTCACATTTCCAAGTGAATCACACTAGTAGCTATCCTGAATTATATATGACAAATTAGAAATTATATAGGTAACAGTTATGTACACAATGAATGCACACATTATGAAAAGATAAGAGATAGATAAAGTTATATGAGGAAATTTTATTTAATAATATTATACTGTTTGATCTTAATATCTAACTTTAAAATATATATAATATTAAATTGTGATTTGTAATTAAATTTCCAGATAATAATATGTCAATAAATATATAAATGATATAAAACCAATTTAAAAGTTATCAAGATAATTTTTATATCTTACGTAATCCGTAGCTAAAATTCACAAATAAAATAATTATGATAAATAAATTGATTAATAACAACACTATTATTAATTATATTATAATTAATTGCAATTAAACGAACCTTTAATTTGTCTTAGATTCAAATCCCCTCGAGCCAAAGTTTGCTTGAAAGCTTGAGTAAGAAACGATTGAGATAGGCCATCGAATTAGATACATGAACTTGAAGCGAGATAACGCTTAGGTGTTTAACATACATGAGTGATCGGTTAGGGTTACAATTTACGTTAGAATGGAAAGGATTTGTTTAGCTATCATCCCTCTGCAAGCTCTGGTGATGGGAGGGCGAGAGCTTAGTTCAAGGAGGGAAAAGGGAGTAACATGTAGGTGTTTAGTTAGGATACGAAGCTCATTACGTACACGTTCTTTGATAAATGTAGAATCCTAATTCAATATGCTTCTGAGAATGAAACAACTTTGGATTACGAGCAAGATGGATAGCACTCATATTATCACACCAAATGGTTAATTATAGCATAAATAAGAAGACATAATTCCTTAAGGAGTGATTGAATCCAGATCAGTTCAACAGATAAGGCAACAAGGCTTCGATGATGAGTAGGGTCGCTCGCGAGGCCCCGCATCGAATGAAAAAGAAATAAAGTTGAAGAAGAGGGGGAAGTGCGACAAGAAAGGGCGACTCGCCTTGTCCCTCGCATGTCGGATACTCATGTCACCAAAGTGGCAACTAGATTGTTTGCAACTAGTATTTAGAAATAGGGACTCGACACTTGATATTCTATTCCTTCTTGATGTTGTGTCAAAGAATGTGAGAGAAAGTCGGAGTAGAAGAAGATTGTGAAAGTGTAAGGGTTCTTTCTCGGGTTTATCTGAAGTTTATAGTGTAATCTTTGGATAGTAAGTAAGCAACCAGTTTATTTCGGAGTTATATTTTCTCTTATATTGGTCTTGGTTTTTTTATGGGATAAACGGTGAAAATCTATGTAATTATACAAATTTATTACATAATAATTTTTGTCTTGGATTTAGCTCATGGTTTTGTAAGACACGAAAATTACAATTTACGAAAAAGGTAAAATGGACATTTCGGTAAACATCTGAAATTTTCTAGATCTCGGATGATGAAAAGGACTTCCTTTGACCCAAATCATCCGCAAAATCCTAACCGTTAGGGAGCGGTCGAATTTCACGTTTCGAAGGCACCGGTGTTGGGTCTTAGTAAAGCGAGTTGAGAGACATGTGATGTGTGAAAGTCATAACTAAATATCTTAAAGTATTACGTGTGTTGCGTAGGTGATGAGAGGATGAGATCAGATGACCTAGATTGCCGAGTGTAAAAAAATCAAGACAAAAGAAGACACATTGGGAATTATGGAAATGTTAAGTGAATAAGACGAAATAACCAAATAGTGTTCTTCATTTTGCTTGAGACAAAACGTGTAGTGGGTAGACGGATTAGCGTGCAGCTTGAGATTTGAGATTTTAGAGAGAGAGAGCTCATTCTCTCTAGATTTATGGCTGTTCGGACCGTCGGTTCTCGACGGAGCGAGTAAGGCGTTCATTAGTGTGAGGGTATGCATGGACCCAGGTTGGTGGAGTTAGACAACTCAAAGTAGGGATCTTTCCTACTTATGTTATTCTTTGGCTAAGAGCCATGTAAATGATTGAGGATGTTAAGCTTGGATTAGTAGTGTTTTCCCGTTAAGCTGGCGGTGGAAAATCCCCACATTGTGTGTAGATTAATAGTTCCAGCAGGGTTTCCTTTGTTCACATGAATAGTAGCGTGATTTTCCCAGTGTGAATTTTTATGATGTTAAGTGATTCAAAATGAATTGTTTGTGTTTGTTAATTAGCCCATGTGAGCTAATTTTGGTGTCATTGGTAATCAATTTAATAACATGATTTGTTTGAGTTAATTATGTTAATATATACATGTTTATATATTAGCATGAGTTGTTGGGATTGGCATCATGTATTCCATATGCACTGGGGCACCTTAGAATATTAGGAGTAAGTGCATGACACGAAAATGAAATTGAAAGAAAAACAAAAAATGTTTGTGAAAGGAATTTCGACGGAAGATTTTCCGAAGAATTGCCTTGGAGAGTCGTCAATGAGATCGTGAATGAGGACCATGGCTGTTCCGGGCGTTATCCGGCAATTCGCCTCGGAGGGTAGTCCAAATATTTTACGAGCTTCGGTAGCAGTTTTCGAGAACAAAGCTTTTGTTTTGGCCCCGGATATCTTGCATTCGGCTTAGGCATATGTGAGAGTCGGTGAGGACTCGAGACATGGGATTGGGCATGTAGACGTTCGAGTGGGTTCATGGGAACAACTGGATGTGTTTGTTTTCCATGACATGTGCCTTAGGTGGGGGTAACCCGTGAAATTATCCTCTTTGGGTTTTGCTCGCCACTGTCCCGGATGTGTTCCAGTATGAGGAGTGTATGGGAGGACGGCTCGCTAAATTGCTTGCATTTAGAAGAAAGCCGGATTGTGGCTTTGGCATTTTCATTTTGTATAACATGTATTAAAATTGTAAATCTTAATATATGATTGAATTAAGAGTGATTTATTAACTCTTGAACCATGTAATATAGTTGGTTGGGATATATTTTGTGAGTATTGATGTGGGCCTAAGTGGCCATTTACTCATTTTATCAGGTATGTGGACTGGTGTGGTCATTGTGGTTTGTTTGGAACAAGTTGTATTTTTTAGGTAGAGCTTCCCGTACAAGGAGACTACGCTGATTTTCATGATTGTGTCGGGTTGCGGGCATCCGCGATATTAAGCGAGTTGAGGTTGTTAACGGACACCCCGGTTTTGGGGCATCACAACTTTTCTCTAGTAAAAGAGTTTTCCGTAAATCCTTGTGTCAATTTTTTTTCTTAGTTTATTTCTCTGTTCTAGTTGATATTTTATCAAGGTTGATCTTCGGGTTTTTCCCAACATTTGATACTTTGATTTGACACTGCTTTTATATAATATGCAAGGTGGATATGTATATTATTCTTTCAAAAAGTTTTCATTTTTTATTTAATTTTTATATATATTCACTTTGTATATTACGTTGTAGTACATGTTCTTACAAGGATTCTTTCAAATAATTAATTTATACATTATGGTCTCTGTTGTATTGTCTCGATATGACGTTATGGTTTTCGTCTCATCTTCTTGTAGTGTTTATTTATTGTAGAGAGCGTTAGTCGGACAAAACATTTCGATCAAAGTCGCGAATCAAATCAATAGTTTGTCGGTATGCTACAAAATTGAGTCATAAGTATTTCTAGTCATAATAGTAATATCAAATGTAGGCTCAATTATCAAATGGATAGTCTTTTGAGAACTCCAATTCATTATGCGTTTAGTGAATTTAGTGATATGTTTCAATCGATGTATTCTAGTTTGAATAAATAAGGTCTTGAGCCATGCAGAGGTGAACTCTTAGTAAAGTCTTTTATGCATTATGCATTAACCTTAATTTTTTCTATTGCCTATACTAAAGGAGAAAGTTAAAAATAATAAATTTTGGAATAAAAATATTTAAATACCAATATATTCTCTCCATCTGGATGTTTCCTAATCCATATATATTAACTTTTATAAAGTAATTAAAAGTTTTTAAAACTAGCCAAACTTCCTCTTCTCTTTGGAAACCCTAACCATTTCTCCCTCGGTTCTCTCTTTTAGCCCATTTTCGTTAGAAGCGAGGGATGATTTTTGTTATTCTTGACTTAAAATCACAAATTCCATCATTCTTCCCCAGATATAGGTTTTCTTTTACAATAAAATAGATAAGTTTTTTCTTCATTTTCCTTTGTTTTTTCATGTTGTTGTCATCGACCTGATGCAGTGTGTTTTGTTGTAGACTTGTTTGTGATGTGTTGTCTTGTCATTGTGATTGGCTTTTTTGTGGGTTTTTCACGTTGCCGTTTCAAATGTGGTTTTATCCAGCAGTTCATCATATTATTCGCTAGTATGATGTAGATATATGAAATCTTAGGTATTCTAGGTAATTTTAGATTATCACATATGTAGGCCTTGAGCTAAGTGCTGTTTCTTTGCTATTAACACGGATGCTACGTCATCCTGCCGGAGTTTAGCACTTTTGATTCTTGGTTCTTCAAATGCATTTGCAAACTTGAATCAATAAATCAATATATTTTCACAAAAAAAAAAAACCTAGTCATTACTTCTCATCGCATTAGCTCTTACTGTGTCTCTTATATCTCTGTTATTGCTGTCTGTGTGATAGGCGCTCAACATTTAAAAAATGTAGGGCATAGGGAGGGAAGGGGTTTTGGGATCGAGTTCCAATGGGGACAATTTACTATATTATAACTAAAGTGTTTAGGTGTCAACAAATAAAATAAAAATTAAAAGTAAAAATAAATAATTTTAAACTTTTTTTTTGGAAAATATAAAATTAAACTTAGCAAGGACCAAAAAGTATGGAAAATTCTAAGACACGTCAAAATTCTTACCCATTAAAATTTGTTTATTAACATGAGGAATGAAAAATAAGTTCCATGAATTGAATGTGCACATAATCATATATATAGACCACGTCTACACTCACCAAAACTTAATTAAATGCAGGAAAAACAAATGGGTTTTAACCTCAATGCCCCATCCTTCACATTTAACGCATACCCATAATAGATAATCTAATGAATAAACTAAGCCAATTCCCTACTTTGTTGAAATCATCAAATCCACACAATTATGTATACGATCTTTCTATATTTTGGTATTAATTTATTGTAGCACTAGTAAAATTCCACACGAAAATGGGGCATGATCATAACTTCTAAAGGTGACCTTAGGCATGTTGAGACTTATTTCCTCTGTCGTGTCTATGGGAGAGTTTGATGTAATTGGCATATCCTTGAAGCAATCGAGCAATTGTCAAGTGTAACATGCAGTAGGTCATATTGATTCCTGGGCAGATCTTCTACTAGAACCAAATGGGATTAACTGAAATCTTGGCGAAAACATCTGGTTGCATGACTTGTCAAAAACCCCTCTCGCTGAAACTCTTTAGGGTTAGACCAAATAGCAGGATCTCGAAGCATCTTCCATGCATTGACTAGCAAGTGGTGCCTTTGGGAATGTGATACCCACCAATACAACAATCTTCAATTGCCTTGTGTGGTATCAATAGGGGACCTGCAATGTATAGTCTTAGGGTTTTCTTAACAATAGCCTTAAGGTAAACTAGGTTATTGATATATGATTGTTCCACCCATCGGTCTCTACCAACATTTAAGTCTAGCTCTTCTTGAGCATGCTTCATAACATGTCTATTGTTCAACAATGCAGATAGAAGACATGTAAAGGTAATAGAAGTGGTCTCATTGCTTGCCACGATCATGAGTACATTGTTTTGAAATTCGAAGGAAAACAATTGTTAGATTCTATATAGCCAAATTAGATTATTGTATATGGAAATTGTATATTTTCCTTTCTTACGTTTGTATAGCCTAGCTTATATAAGGCCTCATCTTGTACATGTAATATACAGTTTATAATATACAAAGACTCAAGTCTTTCTTCAATAACAAAACAAAATAATATACATCTTGTACATCTAGATTTCTCATTATGTCGTTGTTCTGGAGTTCTTCGATGTCCCGAGAAATGCACCATATTTATGGATTCATTTTCTTCCCATTCTTCGTTAACTCTACAAGCATATTCGGATCACGAGGTGGGCGAGTGATCATGCGATCGTCAATCTACTCTGGGGATGTGTTTTCTTATGGGTGATTCTCTTATCTCTTGGAGGAAAGCGAAAGCAACGATCGTTGCTCATTCGACTAGACGAGAATATAGAGCTTTCAAGATACTATATTTGAACTTATTTAGTTACGTTGGTTACTATAGGATCTTGGTGTTAGTGTTCACGCAACTAAACTTCAACGTGATGTCGAGTGTTATTTAAATTACTCATAATGATGTCTTCCATGAACGTACTAAACATATTGAGATTGATTATCATTTCATTCGTTATCATCTGCTTTAGGGTACACTAACACTTCAGTCTGTTTCCTCTCAGGATCAGTTAGCTGATATCTTTACCAAACCCCTTCATCCAGGAACTTTTCGAACTTTAACTTCCAAGCTTAGAATGGTTTCATATAAACCACCACTGAGTTTGAGGGGATGGAATTACTATATGTGAGTTAATTATATGAAAGTTAGATTATTGTATATAGCAGTGTATATTTTCCTTTCTTAGGTTTTATAGCCTAGCCTATATAAGGCCTCATCTTGTACATGTAATATATAGTTTATAATATCTGAGACTGAAGTCTTTCTTGATAACAAAACAAAAGGTATTAAGAGAGAAGACATCATGATAGAACCTGGATATCCAAATGCGAAATACGTGTGAGTCAAAAAATTAGTTGAGGTAAAAATACTAAGGCTCTATTTGGAACTAAAAGTATTAGGAAAAGAAAAATACTAAAAGAAAATAATTTTCTCATATTTGATTTGACCATGGAAAATATAAAAGAAAATCAAATATAATCAAAATTCCTCAAAATTTTTTATTTTTCTCCAAGTTTTATTTCCTTGCACATTTCCTCCCTATTTTCCTCTCTCTTCTATTTCCTTAGTACTTTACGGGTTCCATACAAAGCCTAAGGCTCCATTTGGAACATGAAAAGTAGTAAGG